>JAVQJF010046708.1:0-15823 GCA_036023855.1 Gadopsis marmoratus
TAGTACGAGTGACATAGTAACATCCATTATGTCCACAGAGCATCTGCTGGTGTCCAGTAGCTCAGTTTGTTAAAGGACCGGTTCACCCAAAATTGCAGAAAAAACATCTTCTCACAAACCTCTTGTGATACGTGCAGCAAATGGAAATTAATTGAAATCCAGAAAGTGTCCGTGTTAAGAAATGCAGAAAGTACTGTAGGCAGTTTTCATATTTGCTTTGTAAAAATCAGTTCCAACGGCTGAGAATATGTTTTGTGAATTTGTTCAGAGCAACTTGGGACATTGTCATTAGTCATTGTGCACCAAACCTTGCTGTTTATTAATGAAAAATAAATCATTTGTAGTCAACAGAAATCAAATAAAATTCTGTGCAGACAATGTTAGCAGATGCAGAGACATAGTGTCCAGCCTGACTAACTCGTCGTCCGTCTGACAGAAGATGCCAGTTTTCTCTGCTGTTGTCTTTTTACATCATATTTCATCACGAGCAACAGTTACACCGACATATTTCTTATTCACTGACATCTATCAAATACACATTAATGTACCTGTAAAAAATATCAAAGAAAAGCGATGACATATTAGAAATCATCAGTTTCACACGGCCTTCGTACTCCTACATCATCTGCATCATTATCTCGAGCGCTGGTCATCATGGACAGAGCTGTGTAGCAAGCTGAATGTAATCAGCATGAACAAAACACATAAAATAAAGAATAAGAAAAGCAGAGAGGTAAAACTATTTCCTGCTTTTTGGCATCTTTCTGGCAGAATAAAAATCATCATTACGCTGACACACTGTGACAGGATGCCACAGTGTGTCAGCGTACATTTCAACTCCTGCTGATTAGTTTACTTGTTCACGTTGCATTTTGCAGGAAATTATAATAAAACTATAGAAATGTCAATAGTGACACATTTTAAAAAATATACCCTCATCACGTGGTCTTTGTACTTCACAGGCCTTCATGAAACAAAGACAGGATAAGTATTTAAAAGTACCAAACAAAACAAGTCATTTGGATCAATATTTGTTATTCACTGACTGATATCAAACACAATTCTCTCTTTCTTGATTTTCTTTGCAAAGCATGAATTTAAGTAACAATTAGGAACCTAACTGTGGCGTAATGACTGAACCACGCTGACAGAACATAGCATCTCTTTTCTCTGCACGTTGGTGATGATGCACACGGCTGGATGACAATATGAACAAAGACAAATGAAAACAACGCCAAAGGTCAGTATACATGTAGGCATTTGGCAACTTAAAGAAAGGAATAAGACATTTTCTAACGATCTCAAACCAAAAAAGTACAAAACATGATCTCTTTTTTTACATGATCGCAGTACATAATCATTTCCTTTATCGTTGTCGGCATCATTATCGTGGACACCAGGCATTATGCACGAGAGCCCAGCAGAAGCTGATCAGTCGCTGGTTTAATCCTTATTGGAGTTTGAACCACAAAGTCAGTCACATGAACAAAACAATAAAAAGGAAACATCTTGCATTCTGTTCTACATGATTTATGTCATGCACAGGTCTCATATCATCTCATTTACCTTCCATTATTCTGAATTATTCTTCTACTTAGATAAAAGGCGCAGCCAAGCGAATCGCTTTTTCATTCATCGATGCACCATTTTGACCGAGTGCTCTGCTCAGGGCCCGAACACGTCACGTCCCTGTGCTCTGCTGCTCTCCCGTCTTTAAACCTTGTCTTGTTCGAAGATATTTGCCAGGATTGCACGTTGTTCACTTTACGTTGAAGGCATCTTTTAAGCCTTTCAGTGCTCGTTGCTTCGTGATGCTTTTCCAGGCCTCTGGGACATCAGCTGGTTTGGCCTCAAATACTTGAGCAAACCTGTCTGTGTACTGGACCAGGACATACTTCCAGTACTCAGACGCCTCTATGGTGGCGTCGGAAGGAATGTGCCATTCTGGATAGTACGTGGTGTAGTTCTTGTAAGGATGGCACTTCCAGTTAGTGTCTGCGTTCATGAATTCGTGTTCGCTGTGCACATCCGTTGTACACAGTGTTTCCACCAGCTTGTAAGTGTCCGTATTGCAAAGCCCGGCGAGACCTTGTGGCCGATGCACAGCTGCGTGATGCTGCTTGTGGTCTTTGCCTCCCGCCTCACAAGGAACTTTACAAAATGGACACTGTTGTCCACAACCAAACACCCGCTTGAAAAGCTCATCTTGTGGTTTGATCGGAAGTCTGTGCAGCGTCTCACCGATGTCTTCAAAGTTTGAGAATTCCTCCTGCAGCTGCTCCTGTAATTCCCTCACTGATTCGTTGAGGCTCTTTGTGAATGGATGGCATGTGCTTTGGATTTGAAACAGGGTGGTTTTTTCAGCCTCCACTGAAATTGAGATGTCCTTGATCAAATATCTGCGCATGTTGTTGATGAGCTCCGTGATGCTTTCCTGGTTATCTGGCAGCGGAACGCCGTCCTTTCCTTTTGAGGCCCATTCTGTTGCTGCCGCTATTTTGCTAACTATGATCTGCAGATTCTTTATTTTTAGTTTGCAGAAAGTCTTGTCCTCTGACATTTTCTGCAGGATGTGCTCCAGTATCCAATCCTTAACGTATATTTCGTACTTACAAATGTAAGTGACACACCTGTAAAAGTCCTCCTTCAGCAGCAACTCTTTCAGAATGTTGTACTGGAAGAAGGAGCGGGAACTGTACTCTGCTGAATGGCAGCTGGTCAGGATTTCATCCACAATGTCCACTCCCAGAGATCTGCTGATGTACTCTTCAACAGCAGGTTTGATGCAACATCTGACAAAGTCATTTGCTTTGCGTTGGCAATGGTCTCTCTGTTTGTATAAATCCATAAAATCTGACAAGTACTGAGGCTTATACTTTTCGAGCTGAAGCCGAGAATCGTTGTCTGACATGAACCTTTGGTGCATTTTTAGGAACTCCCTCGAGGCAATGCCACAAATGTGAAGTTTCAGGTCAATCTCAAACTGTGTATTTGTTTTGTGGCGCTTGTAGCTTTGCTTAAGGGATGTATCTATTTGTTCTAGAAGATCCCTTGTGAAAGAGTCATGGTAATCTCCATCTGCTTTCGACTTTTCAAGAACAAACTGTGTGGAAATCTCAATGATGTTGTCTGCAAAGCCCTGTAAATTGTCCCTCCACATATATTGAGCCTTCTTAACGAAGGAGTCTATATGGTCTGGTCTGGTCTTAAATGGACCCTTCCCAATTTCCCTAAGCTCGTGGATGTTTTGCAATTTCTCATTTACATTTCGATTTGAGAAGTTCTTTCTGAGCTGGTTGAGAATGGACGCAGGTATGTCCCGCTCTGTCAGCCCGGGAACGTTTACAGTGGCTTGAGCCCACATCTTCTCAAACTCGCGTGTGAGCTGTTCATCGGACAGCGTGGAGTCTCTGCAGTCGCTCAGGAGCTTCATGACCCGCTCTTCGATCACGCCTCTGTATTTCCTCTGTATGTCCTGAGCCTTTTTGGAACCTATTTTCAGCTCGAGGACACAATCCAGCTTTGTGCACGCAGAATGTTGGATTTCTTTTGCAAGACTGCTGATACTGTTGACAAAGTCCATTTTGTATTTCTCTATCAGATTGACATGCGTGTCTTTCCTTTTGTAGTAGTCGCTGAGTTTCTTCTTCATTGTCGTTTGTTGGTCTTCTGTTTTGCGGGACAATTCAGATTTTTTCGACGCAACCAATGTGTTCCAAGTTTCCACCTGAGATTCACTGTCAGCATTTAAGATTTCTACCTCTGCTGCTGTCTGGCTGGAGAGAATCTCTTTTCTGAACTCCCATTCCCACTGGCTGAACTCTTTGCAAAGGTTGTCATATGCATGAGCCACAAGAGTGTTTCTGAAACTAAAGATGAAGTTCTCGTATTTGACTGCTTTCCAGAGGCTTCTCATCCATTCTAGAAAGTCTGGGATCTGTGAGAATTCATTGCTTCTGTCTTTGATCACCAAAAGATTTTTCTTGAAATCTGCTACAGCTTCACTGTAACCTGTGTTCACTGGTGCCATTGGCGGGGTCCCATGCCAGAGTCCTGGGATGTTCCAGTTGTTTTTGTCCATGTCATAGTCCAGCACGTCTGTGAAGGCCTTTATAGAAGGCTGCCTTTCCATTTCAGCGGCTATTTGCGTCATTTCATTGAGTTGGTCCAGGAGATGTTTCCTCTCTGTCATGCTCTTGGTGTGAGCGGAAACTCCTGCAACATTTTGGTGCACGAAATGGCAGACTGGCTTTTTACCAATTTGCTTCATTCTCAGGAATGCATGAGCCGTGATCTGCAGGACATCTTTCATTTCTGTTGAGTTCTCCATTGCGATGTTGATAATAGTGACGTCACTTAAACCAATGACAAAGGTTGCCAGCTGGTTGTCATGTTCATAACTGTCTTCTAGTTGTGCCAAATCAGGAGATTTTAGACCCTCTGTGTCAATGAGGAGTATAAAGTCAAAATTCAAGTCACTTTGAATGTCCTCTCCGACTTTGAGGAAGAGCATGAAAGCTCCTCTTGTGCACCTGCCACTGCTGACAGGAAACTGCACACCAAACATGGTGTTGAGGAGCGTCGACTTCCCGGTGCTTTGAACGCCCAACACAGTCAGTACCAAGAGCCTGCTCTTCCCTCCAACCTTCCTGTGAAGCTCCATTAGCACATCCGTCACCCATCTCTCTGGTATGTTGGACGCATCTCCGTCCAAGAGCTCTAAAGGGTATCCGTCCAGCAGCATTTCTGCAGCCATGCCAGGGAGGTGACACATTTTATCAGCGGTGTTTCGTGACCGCAAGGAAACCTCGTAGGTCAGTCCCATCTCTCTCATGTAATGCTCTATTCCTAAAGAGCTATCCAGCAAAGCCTGATCCAACTCTGCAATGAGTTTTGCATCTTTCTGCTTGCACTGCTCTTTAAATTTGTTCCGCAGCAGAGTCAGTTTGCTCCGCGAATGTGTGTTAAACTTGAATTTCATCGACTTCAGAAAAAAATCTCTTCTCTCTTTGTCGCTTGTGGATAAGGTTTCAATAAATCGCTCCATTCCTTTGGTCAGCTTGTGTTTGCTTTGCTCCTTCCAAATGTTCTGTTTTTCTGCCTGTAGCTGAGATTTATACTCCTCGAGGCCGGAGACGCCAACTTCTTTCATCCTACATTCCTCCTTCTCTAGCTGCGACAGCCTTTTCCAGTTATCTCCTTGCAAAGGAAGTTGCTTTTTCTTGTAGTCTGGTATACTTCGCACCCCAATGCCTTTCATGATCTCTTCAGCTGCTTTCTTCTGCGCTTCAGTCTTGCTTTCGTCCACAGACACACCAAATTCATCGGCCTTGTCAAGCATACTTACGATACTTGTCGCTTTTACATCTTTCAGGGACGTCTTGATGGCGGCACAAAGTTTATTTGAAAACTCTGCAACATTTACCCTTGGGTCTTTGGTTTTGACACTACTGTTTGGTAAATCTAATTGTCTCGCTGTTGCCTTGACAGACATCAAGTCCTCTCTAGTGTTCCCCTCCTTGCGTTTAACAACTAAGAACAGTTTGGATTTCACATCTTGGAGCGAAGTCAGGATCCTGTGCTCCTCTTCTTCAACTTTGTCCAGGAATACAAAGGTAGCAGTTGACACTTGAAAAAGAAAAGTAAACTGTGCAGGTGACTCACAGATGTCTCCTCTTAGATTGGCAAAGGCAATTGGCTCTGGAAATATGTCAAGATTTTCTCTGCCACAGGGAAGGAACCAGCAAACCTCCACCAATCCATTTGCAATCTTCCTTTTTACTGCCCCTCCTTCCATAGCTCTGTGTATGAAGATATTGTGATTCTGCTGGCCACGGCTGAGAATGTGATTCAAACACTGGGACTTGGACAAACTACAGTTTTTCAGCCTCACAAAGGAGTAGAAGGGTATTTCTGCTTGGACAATGTTGTCTTCAACAAACCCTCTCGATTCAGACAATTTATGTGGACACCACTCTTTGACAATGTCTCTCAGAGCCCACAGCATCAGGGTACACTGGCTGTTGTTGCCATGGGGCAACAGCAGCGGGACAGAAAACTGGCACATCGACATCTTGAGGGCCATTTCCTGTTGTAGGGAGGAGTCAGCACAAAGGAAGAGTGCAGCTATGAGGTCGAGAGGGTTAACCTTATTGTCTGCGGCGGCGTCTGCATTGTAAAGGTCTAGGTCAAGGAGGTCATCGTTCTCCTCGTGATTGCTTGAGAGTTGTGTGCAGCTCCTGCATTCAGCGTTGATTTTAAATAGCTTCCTGAGAAAACACCACGGTATTTCCTCCACTGACAGAACGGCTTCTTCATACAAGCTGATTTTGTTGATCTCCAAGAGGGAGCGAAGAGTGAGCTTGTTGGGGTGAAATTTCTCCAGTCCAAGTTTGGAGAGAAAGTTGAACAGTTGAGCTGTGAAAGAAAAAGAAATTAACAAGAGGTAGCCCCTGTTGGATTGGACGTGGATGTCGTGTATGTGTGATTTATACAGAATTACATGCTTTAGCTTTGTCTCAATGAATAGCAGCAGGGAGCAGTGACTTTGTAACTTCCTCTGAAACCACAAGTTGACATTTTTACATTTGTATTTTTTAGATGATGGAAGAGATTATCAACAATAGCTTTTTCCTATGCTGATATTAAGGCAATTTTAATTAACTTGCTGTTAGAACTCCGATGGTGTAAGAATTAGACGTGGCCTGAGGCATTATGGGCTGTCCCTCCGTCCTATTCTCATGAATGCGATATCTCAGCAACACCTTGAGGGAACTTCTTACAGTTTGGCACCAACATCCACTTGAATACAAGTTGATGGTCAAAATCGATTGTGCAATTCAGCTGAAAGATGATTTCTTAATTTTCACCCTTCAGAATGCTCTGCTAGAGACATATCCCGACTGCATCAGCTGTGTTAAGTCATTGCTAAGTCAAAGTGACTCCCTCTGCTGCTTTTGCTTTGCACGGGTGCATGATAATAATAAAACAGTGTGTACACATGCATGATTCTTTCAATGCATATACATATGTACAAAGTTTAATGAATGAATGAACATGTAAGTATTATAGGTGTGTACCTGCAGGCTCTTGTCCTTCTGTGTTCAGCGCAGACATGGTCTGACTTTGCCTTTTGCTCTCCTGTGCTTTCAAACCTAGAGGCAAAAAATGAATATGATCTCTTTAGTTTCACAGAACCAAACTTTGTATTCATGGAGATTCACTGCAGATCAGCTGCAGTCAAATTAGAGCAATCAAAACGCCACACATACAGAATCCGTAGTCTGTCATTGATTAGGTACAGCAAGTTCCAGAGTAAAGCGCTTGAGCAACTCTAGGTAAGTAACTGCATTATATTTGGATGAAAACTCAAATCAAGTCAAAACAGTAAAATGTCTCCAGCATATAAAGTTAATAACCTACCTGACATCAGGTGGCAGAAGGCTCTGTGGCCATCTGTGTCAGCTGTGGTTCTTATAGTGCATGTAGAAACTGAAAGCATGTACACACACAGGCACAACTGGTTTCTGTCTGGCTGGGTGTAAACCCCAACAATTCTTTGAATTCTTCCAGGAATACAGATTTGATTATATACATCAAGATGCCTTTTGGTGAATTTATTTATATCACTTGGGAAGCTGCAGACTTTCAACCAGGTAGTCGGAGGTTTGATTCCTGTGCACATATCAAAGTGTCCCTGGGCAGGACACTGAACCCTAAGGTGCCCCTTAGTGCGGCTGTGGCTTCGGGGGTTAAGCCACATGTCGAAGTGTCCTTGGGACACTGTGCCCTGTCCCTGACCAAGATAGGGCATATAGCACTTTGATTTGGTTCCCGGTCGCCATATTAAAGGCTCCAGGCTGTTCTTAGGAGGAAGGAAGGATGGAAGGATTAAATGCAGAGGACGAGTTTCATTGTGGGACACAATTGTGTGTGTGAATGTATCCTGATTTTTCACAATAAAGACCTTATGGTCCGATTATTATTAATGTTTATTTATCCCCCTGAGAACTGAGGGAAAAAAAGGATCTTCCATTTTAACTTTTTTGTCTCAGCATGAAAACAAAGTTCTCCTCATTCCACCCAAACACATGAGATATCGTTAGAAATGCCAGGATGTCCTCTGTGTAGCACACCAGGACTTAGTCGTGTAGCTCAAATGAGTCAAATATAGACCAAAAACCAATGTCCACTACAGAGGACATAAATGAGTAGGCTGGGACTCAGGAGGATATTATTGTTAAATCATGACCCTCATAATACCATAGGGTGCACATGAACATGTTTCGGTACAGCAGGCAGAAAAAAAGCAAATGCACAAGACAACATATGTCATTAGAAGTCAAAGTATTTTGTTACAACGACGAAGCATCACTGACATGACTGTATTCGCTGTGTGTGTCGTTGCCACACACGTGTTGTCAAATTGGTGAATGCGTTTCTTAATGTGCCTGTGCTTTATTTATTTGCAGTGTTTCTGGTGCATATTTGTGTTCTTCGTTTGCTTTGATTTAGTCGGTTTGCTTGTGTTTCCTGACTCTGCAGTGCATTGACCTCCCTTGGCAACAATGTGCGTATCTGCAAACGTAAGATGCGTGTGAATGGGGTGCGTGCAGGCGTGTGTTTCTGTGAGTACGTTGCCAACAACCTTCAGAGTAAACAGCAAAACCAACATCGGATTCTGCGATGATCAGAAATGTTGAACTGTGCAGCTGTAAGAAACCACGTGGATCAGTGCCAGCCTCTTCTCTCGCAGACCGGCCTTTTCTCAGAAGCCAATTACACATTTCGTCTTCACATCCGTAAGGCTGACAGGAAGCCTGGCTGTCAGCACAAAGGAAGAGTGTTGCTGTGAAGTCGAGAGGGTTAACCTTATTGTCCGCGGTCATGTTTCAAAGTTTTATTTGTCACATGCCGTCACACAAGTATAACAAGAGTGAAATGCTTTTCTGGAGCCTGTGCCACTATTCACACAATACAAAAACACTATCAAGTAAAATATCATAAAAATATGGATATACATTATAGATGTGTATAGCGAGGGGGCACACTGAGAGCTGGGGGGGGGCAGAGGGTCTTTGTTCTCCATCATGTGAAGCTGTTTAGGAGTCTGATTGTATGAGGATAGAAAGTCCTCCTGAGTCTCTCGGTCCTTGCCCTGCACTGCAGAGGCGTTTCCCAGACCTCATCATCAGGAACAGGCTGTGACCCTGGTGGGTGGGGTTTTCCCCGATGGTGACAGCCTTGGGTCTGCACCTCCTGTGGTAAATGTCTTGCAGGGCTGGAAGAGAAGACGTAGCAACCGCTGTAGAGTTTTCTGTTCCCGCACAGTGCGGTTTCCATACCAGACGGTGGTGCTGCAGGTAAGGAAGCTCTGGAACCATGTTGACGAGACATTGTCAAACATGTACTAATGTTAATAAAGTGATATTCTTCCTGGTTTTAACAGACGACATCACATCACCAAAATCCTGGCTTCCCTCCATCAGCTCCCCGTTCGATTTACTGATCACTTATAAGGCACCTGGGTCTGACCCCAAGCTATATAGCAGCCCATATGAGCCAGTTCGCAGCCTTAGATCCTCAGGTTCCAAATCCCCAACTCTGGAGATACAAGGCGTGTGTGTGTGTGTGTGTGTGTGTGTGTGCGTGCGTGTGTGTGTGTGTGTGTGCGTGCGTGTGTGTGTGTGTGTGTTTTGTGATGATTAACAACTCTGCTCAGATAGAAGTGAGGAGAGATGGCTGCCTTCGTGCTCCCGTCACCTGACAGGAGTGCAGTTCTGCAGTGGAACCACTGGATGGCAGCGTTCTACAATATGAAATGAACTGTTCACCCTCTCAGTTTTGGAGGTTACTGTAATTTGTTTTGCTCTCCAAAAACTCCACCTGAGAGTAGAAGCAGATCCACTGGATGTAGAAATTCATGGTCAGATTGCTTTCAGTCATATTATTTGTAATTATTTACAACATAGTGATGCAGTTTCCCTTTTTATTTATTTATTGTGCTACAGTACGCAGAGCAGCATGTTGCTCCAGTGCATTGACTGATGTGGTGGTACCGGAGAATCAGGTCCAACTAGCTAAAAGCTCATTGCAGTTTAATCCAATAAATCCCCCATCATGAAGGTCATAATGTAAAGTTTTTGTTGGGGCATTTTGAAGGCTGTAGTTTGTAGTTTTCTAAAATGTTGTCTCGCCTCACTGATGAGTATTATAACCGTCATTAAGGTTGGATGTATTGGGCTGTGAAAAAGCCATACCAGACAAACTATTATTCAAAGCAGAGTGTTTCTACATCTTATGGAGGGGGTCCCTGCTGGCAGTCTTTCTGTTGTCTGTTTGAAACAGAAAGAGGCAGGTAGCTGAGACAAGCTGTTCCAGCCATTGCTGAAAACAAATCTCTCACCAAAAAATAATTAAGTCCACGTCACACATGAAGCTGCACTTTTACAGATGCATCACGAAGATGCGAGTTTGATGGGAAGCAGTCCAGACCGGCTCTGACCGATGGACACAGAAAACCAGATCACATATGAGGCTGCACATTGTGAGTGGTGTTAGCAATTATAGTCTTTTGCCAATTTAATTGCACTGCTGTAATCTAAATGGGTTTACAGAGCAACACTCTAAATTAGCAGTTTTATAATTACCACTGAACACGCATCTCACTGCATCTCCCACTTAATTACTAACAATTTGTCTCCGGCGGAGCTCCTGTTAAGCTGCAGTCGAGCACGAAGTGATTAGAACAGCAGAGTTTGTTTTCAGTTCTGCCGTTCGCCAAAACTGCACCCAAACAAAAGTAGCACGAAGAGACACAGAATGAGACGCATCGTAACGAGCACTGGGGGAGGGGTTGTAAGGGACTGTATGGAGGTTGTTATTAGGGAGGGAAGGGGTACAGAAAAGAGGGAGATTATGTAGCTTTGATTTAGCTGGAGGTAGTCTAATGTTCTGGGAGAGAGCAGATTTACAGTTTCACACTTTGTGGTAATCAGAAAGATGGGGTCTGTGTGTGTGTGTGTGCCAAGGGGTCAAGGAGGTGCCTCCCCGTCCGGCGGACCACCACGGACCATATTTAAATATATGTGCGGTTGTCGACGGCGATTGAACTGTGCCATGAATTACACATATGATGCGTAAAAAGTTTAAAAGATCATTTTGGAGGTGAAGACAGCCACAGTTTGTGGTGGTATAAGACTGAAAATGCGTAATGAGAAAGGCTGCACATCCAACAGATGTCATAACCTTCTGTCTCCCACAAGCTGTGTGGTTTTGTGGTGGGATGAACCTTCGGTAGACATCATGTGCGTAACTGATGGCACATTGATTGCAGCCAAACTGACCCTGTCACCAAACTGGTTTTTCAAATTCTCACTTTCTGCAACCTCTTCATGGCAACTAAATCATAATTAAAGTCCACTTCCACTCAAAAATGTGTCTGGCTTGTTACTTCATTTGGATGTTTGAGCCTCACTGTGCAGAGTTTATCACGTATTGTCTTTCACTGTAATACTTTACTGTGTTTAAAATCAGTTGCATTGGTTTTTATCAGCCGGTCATCTCTGAGGCACTTTGGATTGCACTGACCTGCATGAAAGGTGCCAAATAAAGTTTCACCGATTGATTGATTTAAGATGTGTATGCACAAGCATGACTTGCTAAGTCATGCTTGTGCATACACATCTTACCACACGCCTACCTTAGAGCCTTACTATATAAAAAGGACACGCCACTTCCTGCGCTGAAGTCAGACGTGAAATGAGCGGTGCAGAATCATCCTGGGCTGCTGTACCTGTTTGTCATTATTAATGACACATGAGGTCCAGTTGCGTTCGTTCACAGTTCTGCTAAGTGCTGCATGATTTTTGAGCCACTTGAACTTCCCTTCTTGCGATCACCATGATGCAGGGTGAGAGTCACCAACACTGTCCAATGGGTTACCTCCTGTCAGCCCATATACTTACGGTTGTCGCCTCTTGGTTTATTCAAACTGCATGAAAGTGACCCAAAACATCATTTGTCTGTATGGAACACATCCTGACAGACTGTAGGACTGCAAACTGTAACAATCAATGAGCACAGTGTATGCAGGAATCCTGACGTTAAATTCCAGACCCTTACAGGCCTTACATTTTGACATATTTTAAGACTACAACGCTGCAAGATGTAACTGGTTATCAGCAACACACCTTAACGTTTTTTTAAAATGTTTAGTACTATACCAGTGCATTTATTTTGTCTTAGTTTGACATAATTCAGAACAAAACTCAAGAGAATAAAGTAGTGACTAACTCAAAGGCACGCTTTATTAAAAGAGATAATAGTCACATACTCATCTTGGCCATAAATTATATTAAATCTACGATCCAAAAAATTATACCTGGTAAAATGCAGATTAAGACATTTTAATACTTTACAAGGGTCTTAATTTTTTGCTAAACTGACTTAATACCTTTCAATGCTTTTTAAGACCCTGACACTGAAGTATGTTTGCACATTATTGCTAAAGATGGACATATTTTGGCTTGTACCATCTCAGCACTGCTGTTGTCCCAACAACACGGCTGTGGTGTGGAGGGTTAAGCTGTTGACCTTTGGCCCTGGGCATGGAGGTTTGAATTCAGCTCCCGGGCCATGTGTTAGGTAGCTGTGGTTCTGGAATTACAGCCTGTTGTTATCTGACTGTCATCCCTGGGGATGGTGTTTTGATTCCAGCTCCTCCCGTCCACATGTCGAAGTGTCCCTGGGCGAGACACTGAACCCCTAAGTTGGCCCCCGGTTGTGCGTCTATCCTGACCATGTCCCTGACCAGGACAGGGATGTGCACTGGACTTGGTCCCCGGTCGCCATAGAAGGCTGACCACTGCTCCAGCTCCCCTCAGAAGAAGGATGACCAGATGGGTTAAAAGCACGTGATTGTATGTGTCTGCATACACGGGCCAGATAGGATGCAGTTAATCTGACTTAAAACCCATACAATACAATACTCTGAATGCCTTGTATGTTTAGGTCCCAAACTGAGTGCGCACTGAAGTGAAATTAGTGAAAATATTATTTGAAACAAGATGCAATTTGTTGGAATCGAGCCATTGATTGTTAATCAGAAACACCTCTGCACATGTAGAGTGAAGGAGTCAGAATTCATCTGAACACTGATGAGGGTTCCAGCTGAAATATTGAGCCTCATCAGTTTTCCGCTGATGGAAAATGTATTCAAATCAAACGAGAGCGCTCGCCGTGCATTTCCCTGATTAATGTCCCGCTCGCACAAATACACATTTAATGTGAACTTTCCTCGCACGAACTTTGGGACGAATCTTCTGTCCTCGTTTCATCTCAGTGATTCACTTTCTATCCGTCAGAAGAGATGTTCGCTCATTTGGCATCTTTGGCTTGAAATATGTGAGTGAACTGTGTGTGTGTGCGTGTGTGTGTGTGTGTGTGTGTGTGTGTGCGTGCGTGTGCGTGTGTGTGTGTGTGTGTGTGCATTATCCTGCTCCGTTGGCAAGGCAGCCACAACAGAGCTGACTAATGCAGAAATAGACTGCAGGCTAAGCTTCTTTCTCCAGAAATGTCTTGGAAAGTGAAGGGCACATCCCGTTGCTCGTTCCTACAATATTTATATCTCCCTCTTATCCGGTGCTATAGAAAATGTCCGTCACCGTGAGCATAGCACGAAGGGGAACGCCATGTGGCATTTCCACTGTCCCGACGAATAATAAGGTCATTCTGAGAACGCTTCCTTTTGAGGGCTTAATGTGTGTGTGTGTGTGTGTGTGTGTGTGTTCACCTTGTTTTAGTGGTGAAACACAGATGTAGTCTGGTGCTAATGGACTTCCTCAGACACAGCTCATTATGTCAGCGGGAGGGAGGTGGAAGAATCAAGATAGACAGTAAGAGAGCGAGAGAGAGCGTCTACGGGTCCCATCAGAGCTGCATTCAGACCAGCGAACGTTTGAGACTGTAACACAGCCGTGCAGGTCGTCTGTGCCAGCAGCTCATTGGGGCCGACTGTATATTTACCTTTATGGTTAGAGAGCAGCCAACTGGACTCAGGGTGGATGGTTGGGTCAAACTACTCAGGACTGTCACCCAGGAGGCCGCTGCTGGTGTGAAACCAAAAGTCAGCGTTGACTTATTTTAACTTTCTAACATAGTTATTTTAATCCAGACCATGATCTTTAGCTAAACACAGCCAAGTAGTTTTGGTGCCTAAACCAAATAACCAAACTGCCGTTTCACGACGTTGAAACGTTGTGCGTCAATGACAAACGACTTCTTCTGTCGTTTCGCCTGGAGGACTTGTTGGAAAACTCGGGTCACAATCATCATCTTCATCATTCCTGGACTTGCAGTGATCAGTGGATTGACTGCTAACGAATCATCTCTGTGGTTAAAGGAAAAGTGCGGCATTTTAAGGAGTGTGATTCTTCGGTTTCTCGTCAGTTGAGGAGATTGATGCCAGTCTCATAACCAACCATAAAAGCAGTGGTTTGTCATTTTTATACACTTTGGGCTTTAAACAAAAAAGATTTGCGTGTCAATTAGTGAGATTTGGAGTTGCTGAGATGTGGATTTTGCTAACTTTGGACAGAGGCAGGCAGTCCTTTATGTCCTTTATGTCATCCTCATCCCTGATGTCATGGCAACATGTCCGGATGGATTTGTCTCACAGCTGACTCCAAGGCTTTGTTCACACTGCAGGCCAATCAGAGTTGGTTCTCATATCAGACCTTTAAGACCGACTGTCCGCGCTGCTATTTGCAAGTGGTCAGATTTGTGTCCGGACATCGCTAACCTCTCTGCACGAGTTGCCGTGGTAACCACGTAGGCGTCAGTAAGGACGTACGCTGGTTACTTTTTTCTTTCCAGACTTTCTGAAGTCAATCATCTGGATATACCAAAAAAATGGATGTGGGCTGGCAGTCTGAACAAGGCCCAAGTCCAGTCAACATGGACTCTCACGCTGGGAATACCAAAAGAAGACGTTTGATTGAAAAGTCATGCTAGACCGCCCCCTAGTGTAACTTTAAAAAGCGCTGTCACTTTTGTACCCGGTTATCACCCACGTCTGCTCTCCTCTGCGCCATAAAACACTCCGCTGTTGTCGTTAAAGAGACATTTTGACACAGACATCAGTCCTCGGACCCCCAGATGATTATGGCAGATTATTCCACACCGAGGTGATTAGGACGGTACGGCGTTACAGCCTGCAGCTGCCAGGTGATAAGACGCTACAGATCAGGCTGGGGAGCATAAATCTGTGAGAAATCTCATCATTGATCTGTGGACGGGGTCACAACCTCCACCTGGGTCGCTGATGGAGGGTGGGGTGGGCGTCGGGTGTTACATTAATTAACAGGAAGTAATTTGGGGGAAAGCTGTCCCGTGGCGACCAGGTCTGGTGAAATGGAGGCCCCACGGTCTTTGTTGGGGACATGGATTTGACGGGAGGGGGGGTTGACAGGGTGCAGACAAGGAAGAGGGGAGCTGAAGGAGGAGGGGGAGGTGCGTGTGTGTGTGGGGGGGAGGCATCTGCCACTGAGCGTTCTGGGTCGAAAGGCTTTTGTTGGAGTGATGAGACGGATAGATGATCGTTGTCACCGACTGCTGGTTTAATCAAGTGAAAGTGTCCCAACATGTAACATGTCTACCCCCCCACTACCCCCCCACTGCACACACACACACACACACACACACACACTCCTACAGACACACACACACACACACACACACACACACACTCCTACAGACACACACACACACACACACACACACACTCCTACAGACACACACACACTCCTACAGACACACACACACA
>JAVQJF010046709.1:0-14237 GCA_036023855.1 Gadopsis marmoratus
GTCCATCCGACACTGACAGGTTGCACCTCAGACTGTCCAGGATCTCAATGATGCCCTGGTCCAGATCTGGGAGGAGGTACCCCAGGACACCATCCGTCGTCTCATTAGGAGCATGCCCCTACGTTGTCAGGCATGCATACAAGCACAATTCCCATTTTGAGTTGCTGCAATGACATGTCAGCAAAATGAAGTAGCCTGCCACATAATTCTTTCACTTTGATTTTTGGGGTGTCTTTGAATTCAGCCCTCTGTAACTTGATAATTTTCATTTCCATCTAACGATGTGGCATCCTTTCGTTCCTAAAACATTACTCAGTCCATATCAGTATAGATATCCAGCATGATTTTTTTTTCCCATTGAGATCTGATGTGTTTTCAAAGTGTTCCTTTAATTCTTTTGAGCAGTGTATATAATGTTAACTCCTCCTGTGCAGAATCACCATAAAAAATACAAATACATATACGTCAATCAAAACACCATAAACAACAAGACATATAGTAGTAAAAAAATTAAGCCATAGGAAGAAATTAAGGGGATTTAAGAATTAACCAGGCTAATGTCTAGATACTACTTGGGATTCATGAGAAAATTTACTTTTGTAATTTTGGTGAACTGATTCCTTAGCAACCACTCTACAAGTGCTTATTATGCATTGACAAATCAGTATTAATAATGTAATATATCAGTCACGGGGGCCAATTTACTGTAAACCAAGTACTTTTAATACTTCACGCAAGTTTAACTGATAATACTTTTGTGTATTAGTTTAGTGTTGTTGCTATGTTTTGCCTTTTTCATTCTTTGCAATATGTTTTGGAAGAATGCTGTTCATCACACCTGGAGGATCTATGACAAGGAGCACCGAAGCTGTTCTGGTACTAACGCAGGTTGTGTTAGTTAACCTTTCACCTGTAACCTTTTCATCATTAAAATTATTTAAAAACTTAATGACAAAAAAGTTTATAATAACAGTAACACTTTCCTTGCAAACATGTTTAATTAACTTTGGCTTCAGAATCTTCACTAATGCCATTATGTAGATACACATTGAATAGCATTACACTAAGAAATAATACACATCATCAGCACCACATCTTTAGAGCACCTTGTCTACACATTACACTTAGCAACAGCATTTTACACACACATTATATTTTCTGAATGTGTTACAGTCGGTTACAGTCCTGTATCAGCAAACACATCCATGTACAATTTATCATCATTCACCTACACTCTTAATAATTCAGTTTAATCACTTACACTGCTAGTGTTTGCACACTGATGAGTATGTGTTCCTGTTGTTGCCATAAGTGTTGTTTACACCAATTGGATGAGTCTGCTTTCCACATCAGGTGATTAAAAAAGAGACTTACAAAGAGTGGAGCTTTTCGAAAAACATAAATGTTTCTATTTAAAAACAAAGGTCACAGAGGTCATGGGTGGAATTATTTTTATATGACCTAACATGTAATTATCTTATGATCCTCAACTATAAGTAATTGTCAATTTGTCAGTCCAGTGAAAATGCCAAACCTGAGCTGCTTTGAGTTTCTCCAATTAAATTTGGTTATATAGGCATGGATACATTTCCTATTCCTACATGTCATGAAATCATCATGAATATATCAACTTGCTAGCAGGATTCGGCAGGATTATATCTTCAGAGGTTAGAGAAGCTGCTTGTGTCCAACAGATTGCACAATATCTTAAATATGATACGATCACAGGATGCATAAAAGCATTGCAGCACAGAATGTGTGCCTGTTTAACACTGAGTCTTAATGTATGTAGGTTTGCATTTCCAACCTTGCTCACAATTTTAAAGAATCTGTATCTGCAATTCAGAATGAAAGGATAGGCTATGATTCTTTAATGGAAGCCACAGGCAATTGAAACGCCAGCTAAACGAAAGCACTGAGTGCCAGAAAAATAGTGAAAATAGTATAATGCCCCATATGCTGTACTTAACAGACTGATGTGCCCTTTCCCCTGATTCCACCTGTCAGTGGGTGCCACCACAGCTCTGCTACTCTTCCTCTCTGAGGACCACATTTGGGTGTTTTGGCTCCAGTAGCTGCTGACACAGCAGTGGAACGCTTTCAGATGCAGCCACTGTGCGACATCACAGGTGCTACATCCTCGTCATGTCACATTCTTTTAGAATCAAATCCTGACTGTGGGGTCTGATCCTGCAGGTGGATCAGGACTCTACTTGGTCTGATTGTTGGTCTGTGATGGGTCTTACAGCTCCTGTGGTTAAATCCTGAAGTGGTGGTTGTCCTGGCTGAAGCTGGGAATCTGGCAGCTCTAGTTGTTGCTGTGCTTGGATGTTGGACTCTGTTGAGACTTGAGGTTGTATCTTAGACTCTGAAGCATCAGATGTTTGCTGAGCCTGGTTCCTTGATGGGTCTTGTGGTTGTTTTGATGGGATCCTGAACTCTGATGGCCGGCAATGTGAATCTAGATGCAACTGTCTCTGCAGCTCCTCTGCACTGTGGGCTAGCATGATGCTCACCTTCCGCTGGTGGGCCAGGGCCTCCTCCTTGTCATTCAGCTACAGCAGGAAACACACCATCAATGATCATCTAATATCATCTAATCTAATTGATAATCATCATCAATAATCATTGCCTCTGGACACAGATATATTCTTAATGACAATGACTTTTTACATGATAATCTTTAAAAGGTTTAACTCCACCAATTGCACAAATGGTCATTTCAGAAGGTTTCTGTTAGACAGTATGACACTATGTTGAGATCTCTAGATAACAGGCCTACAGATGTTAGAAGAGATACTAACCAAGTCCAGCAGTTTGTAGAGAGTCTCTAAGAGATCGTCAGGCATCTTTACCTCCAAACTGGAAGGCAGCAATCCTCTCAACCTCTGACTTACACTCATTAGAGGACTCCTATTAGCACCTGAAAAGAAAGACAGACGTTTTCTAATGGGTTCAATAAGTGTGAATCGTGAGCCACTCGTATTAGTAATTATTTATAGCTTCACGGGAAAATCAGTGACCATGTTGAAGAAAATAACAGTAAATCTCTAGCTTTGACAGGGAAAACCTAGACCCCTGTTTGAGAAACACCCCTATCCAGGAAATAAGTTCACTGGAATCCCTTGGTAACATATTTCTGTGATGCATTCACATTTGGGGGCTTGAGAAAATCTTTTTCTGTATAACAAAATAAATTAATACAATTACATTTAATTTTCACAACTTGAGTTTCAAATATGTATCATACAGCAGACTTGCCTTCAGCCTTGCACTGATGGGATTTCAGGACGTTGGCCTCAGCCAGCAGCAGGAAGTGCTCACTTCGTTTTCTCAGCTGCTGTTCAAAGGCGATGCGAAAAGCATCTGCAACCATCAGCGCCTCATCTTTCCTCGAATGCTGAGCATCCAGCTGGAAAACACACACACACACACACTTACTTACTTTATGGTATCATTTACACAGCCATGCCATAGCCTACTAATTTAAATACCAAATTTACAAATGGAAATTAAAAAATTCCAAGAAGAAAAAAAACGTAATTTTTAAATGAAAAATAAGATATATATATATATATTGTGACATCATGCGGGGGCGGATCCTAGATGGCAGGTATGTCCCCATCCCGGTGGTTACAGACGGGTGTACAAAACATCATGGCTTCGGGATGCAGGAACTACATTCCCCATGAGAAGCCGGGCCAACACAGGACTCTGTCGACTGCCCATTTGATCCCAATGAACTAATGCTCAGAGGAAGTTAAGGAGGCGCAGGGCGTGGTGGCAGAGAGAAAGGATAGACCTGAGAAGACTGGTTGTTGTTTGCGTGCTGTTCCTAGTTAATGTTGCCTGTAACCTTGTGGGCTCTAAAATAGAGGAACTTTGCATTGAAGCTTTTGTTGTTGCGTGGTCTCTTCATGCACCCCCACCTGAAATGCACCTTCAAAGACTGATCGCCGCCCCTTGTGACATCACTATATATATATATATATACACTCTTCAAAAAAATTAAAGAAACACTTTGAAAACACATCAGATCTCAATGGGAAAAAAAAATCATGCTGGTTATCTATACTGATATGGATCACTGATCACTGAGCTCCTGGACAGTCTGAGGTGCAACCTGGCGGCATCGGATGGACCAGAACATAATGTCCCAGAGGTGTTCTATGGGATTTAGTTCATGTGAGTGTGGGGGCCAGACAATGGTATCAATTCCTTCATACTCGCATTGTCGTGCACCAGAAACCCAGGACCCACTGCACCAGCGTAGGGTCTGACAATGGGTCCAGGGATTTCATCCCGATACCTAATGGCAGTCAGGGTGCTGTTGTCTAGCCTACCTCTTGTTGTAGCTGCACGAGCTGCTTCCTGCTGGCGGCAGCTGTCCGACTGCACGGACAAGCTTCAGCAACACCAAGACACTGGCAGGCCCCCAACACTGCCAGCTGGAGAACACAGAGTAGATGAAGAATACTACTAAATCATCTCCCACAAGTACAAGTTAGTTAAAAATTAATAACAATAATTAAGACACACAAGATATGTCATGCCAGTTTTCAATCTGAGATTTATAAAACAGCAGAAAATGTGCATCTCATTCCTAAACACGACAAGTGCACTTCACTAAACTAAACTTCACATCAAATTTGGATGACATGTGTGAGAGGAGCTATGACTATGAAAAAAAGAAATGTGTTACAAAAACCTCATGAGAAAAAATTTGATCTTTCTTAGCCCATGGCCTAACTTCCTAACAAAAGATTGCAGTTACTTGAGAAGTGTTTGAGATATCCTGCTATGCTTACACATAAGATTATGAATAATGATGTTTACATCCACTTCACATTGTTTTATTACATGATCTTGAGGCCCTGTTTTGTAGAGGGGTTAAAAACTACTTTTAAAGGTGTTATTCATTCAGTTAACAATACGTTTACACGGTGCATTTTCCCAAATCATTTTTGTGTGGCCTCCCTGGCACGTCACTCTGGGTGTGCAAATGTACCCAGTTACACGTGCTGATGACGGTTACTCTGAATGGAAGATGTGCTTAGTGGTTTGGACATTATACAGTGTGTGAGGTAACTGAACTGGATGTAAAGCCTTTGTTTTCATTCTTGACCTCCCTCTCTCTCTCTGGTGCTCTCTCACCTCCAGAACACTTGCCTCCCTCTCTGGGCTGTATTGAGGCTTGGTTTCTTGATATGCTCTCTGCTCCTTCACATTCAACATGGAGAGAAGCTCCAAGCACTGGCGACTTAGAGCTGCAAACACACACACACACACATTTTCTGATAAAGACAACGAGATGCGGTTGAAAGCTCTCGTAAGTGGAATTAGGGTTAGGATTATTTACTCAAGTTGCCAGTTTTGACAGTTGGTGACTTGGAGTCACACTCTGAAGGTTAGGAGAAACATGAGGTTTGATGAGTGAATTCCACACACTGCCTTCAGACAGATCCACTTCACTTCACAGATGGAAATACTACACCAATCAGCCATAACGTTCTGACCACTGACAGGTCAGGTGAAGAACACTGATTATCTCGTTACAATGGCACTGGTCAGTGTGGGGAATTTAGCTGCCTAATAGCAGCAAATATTTTTGCTTGAAGTTGATGTGTTGAAGCACGAAAAAGGGGCGGGGTGGGGTGTTCCTGGTCTGCAGTGGTCAGTACCAACCAAAAGTGGTCCAAGGAACGGAAACAAGGTGAACCGGTGACAGGGTCATGGCCGGCCAAGGCTCATTGATGCACGTGGGGAGCGAAGGCTGGCCCGTGGGGAGTGGGGAGCGAAGGCTTGTGTTGGATTGGAATACAACCCAAGAGCAACTGTATCTTAAATTGCTGAAATATTTAATGCTGGTTCTGACAGAAAGAACACACAGTATGCTGCATAACCGCAGACCGGTCAGGGTCCATACTGTCATAATGTTATGGCTCATCGATGCATGTGCAGACATGTCTAATTCTGCTCAAAAACGACTCTATATTATTCAGCCTTTACCCAAATTTTCTGCTCGGAGCTGCTGGATCTCAGTCTCTTTTTCCTCCAGGTTCTCAGTCAGAGTCTTGTTCTCACTCAAAATTCTGATTTCAACAACAACAACAACAACAATACAGTTACAACACATACCAATAAAAATACCACAGACATGAGTGTATGTGGAGTAAAACTGACCTGTCGTATTTCTGCTCCCAGGACTGCTGAGACTTTTTACTCTGGACCTGGCTGAAGGTGAATTCCCACTGCAAGGTGTTCACCTCCTGCAAGAGGCGCAAGCAACAGATCTTGATTAGTATTAGATTTACAACTGCTTTATAATCCAATTATCACACAACCCCAAGCCACATGCATCTTGTTTTATATTTAAATTGTTGTTCTTAATTAATCCCAACTAACATTATGTCATCCAGCTAAAGCTATTCTGTTGCATGGCTCATGCAGCTAACTTGGCTCTTCCCATCCAGAAAACAGAGGACTCATTTTTATATTTAATGAAGTTATTGTCATTAACCGACCACTTTCTTTTAGATGTCAAGAGTTTAGTAATCAATCTTACTTACATGAATGATCTATAATTTATCAAACTGAGTCACATTTAATTCAAACTAATTGATTATTTCCATCCAGGTGTGTCCACTGTGTACATATGATGTAACTACATTTCATACATTTCTAGTGTTGAAATTCCTGTCTAAATGTTAAATGACCAATCCTTCTTCAGGTCCTATTCTTGTAGATACATTAGTATCCCTACCTTAATTTGAACTGGTCTATTTATATTAAGTGTATTTCATTGTAATGCCTATTTTAACAACTCGTTACAGTGAAAGTTACAATGAAATAATTACACAGAGATCTGCATAATTTCTCATCTATTCTCTACATTCTCATCTAAAATCACAATTCTATTAACACTTTTCTTTTGGTGTCTCTCAACCTTGTGGCCTTTCCCTCTCACCAGATGAAATCAGTCAGAATGAAACGGTTTTTTAAACCATCATTTCTTGTGGCATTACACTTGCGTTTCCTTTAGTCTTTGATAAACAGGAAAAGAGCAGTTCGTCCCTGACTGTTGCGTAGAAACCGGCTGTAGAATGTTAAAGCAAACAGACCAAGCCCTTATTTGAGCAGCCTGCACTTACCTTCTCCAGAGCCTTGGCCCTCTCCTCACTCTTTTGCAGCAGACTTTGAGTGTGACTCGTGGCTTTGTCAAGAATGGCCTGTGTGAAGAAAAGCAGTTTTTAGTTACTGGCTGAACAAAACCATGCAGGGTTTGATCTCAATGTATTTAAAGGTGTTTCAAGCACAAACACTGGTCTTCACGCTCAGTCTTACTTTGTCACAGTATAATGTTTTCATGTATAGTATGATGAACTGTAGAACTGTATGTAGAACTGTATGTAGAAATGTCCAAAGGTGACAATTTTATAAAACTGCCTAAACCCTATCAAAAATTCCTAGCTACATCATTAGTAGCAACTTCATTCTGATGAGCCAAGCATTGTTCCTGAGGTGAAGGGAGGCAATGGGCTCTCATCTTACCTCAGGAATGCAGGTCCCTTTTCTATCTGTAGTGGCAAAACTTCCATTCTTACTTTTGTTTTAGTTAGAGCACTTCTTCTCAATGTTGTCAGTAGAGAGGAACAATGGTGAAGTCATTTTATTTTTAGGTTCTTTTCATCAGTCTTCCAGCAGCACCACTGAGCAATTACAAAATTCTTTGTCCTGTGACAGTTTGTCATTAACTCTGGATACCTTTATTTTTTCCAGAATAAAAAAAGGATCACGGTCAAAAGCAATATGCTCCAGGAAGCGCCTCACAATGCATGGAGGATTTCACCCCAAGTCCATCACCCCGAGAATGTACGCTAAGCGAAAGGAAGGAGGCCGAGCACTAGTGAGCGTCAGAGCCACAATCCAGGATGAATCCACAAAGATTCATGAGTACATCAGGAAGACAGGCGAGAGGAGAATTTTATATACTATATAACTGGAATGGAGCAACGGTCTACTCCTTTTTTTGTTTATCTGGACTTTACTTTCATAGTTGTGGTAATCATTTATACCATAATCTTTTAAGCTTCATGGTTAGGTATTGTACTGAGCACTATTTTTTGGCCTTTTTTCCTTCGACAGTTGCAGCAGAAACAGACAGGGAACATAGGGCCAGATGACGGACATGACATGTGACAAAATAGCTGGCTTAAAGGGTCAAAACTCCAGTAGCACTTGTTTTAGATTAAGAACAAATTGGAGGGTTGCAAGTGGACATTGCTTCGCTTTAAGTTGGAAACCACTGTCTTAGACCACTAGGTAACAAGGACACCTTGAAGCAGCATTCTTCATGGACACTTCCTTCATCTGCTGCCTGGGTCCTTTTGTGATTCCAACCGAACTACAGAACAGTGTTGTAAGACGAAGTACTTCAGTATGTGTGTGTTGCTCTACCTTCCCCTGTAAGATTTTCAGAGCTTCATATTTGCCTTCAAGGTAACGATGTGCCACCTCCAGCTCACAGCACAATACATCTATAACCTGTCAACACAGCAGAACCATCAGTTACAGTTTGCCAGGCTGGAGTCAAGTGGACAAACTTGGACAATCAAATTGTTTTCTCTTCACTTTTCCTACCTCAGTTGCTTCCTGCAGTCTGTCTTTCAGCTCATCTTTGGACAGGTCACCCAGGGGGCCTGCTGATTCACAAAAGGTGTACTCATGCATTAAAGTTAATAAAAAATGTGTGTGTGTGTGTGTGTGTTTTCTTGTAGTTTTATGTGTGAAGAACCAGTTGGAGTTTTATACATTCAGAGCGAGGACACATTTGCAAAGTGACTTCTTCAAAACGCTTCAAAAGGCCGTTATGGGGTCAGCATATGGGTTTGTGGTTAAACATGCTATTAACATAAAGTTAGATATTCACATTATTATGGAAAAAATATTGTGTATGTGGTGTGTTGTAATGGTCCAGCACTGATAAATATGCAGGGCATGGTGATTTCCATTTTATTTCAATGAGATTAGGACTATTAGGAGTATTAAAACGGCACAGCTAAGGTACAGTATGTATGTTAGCCATCAAAATAAACACACTGACAGCACAGAGTCATCACTCGGAATAAAATCACATTCTTTAAGTGCTGCTTTTGGTTGAAAGGTCATGCTGAAGAGGCTGTCGAAATCTGGTCCAAACCTTCAGCAAACAAATCAACAAATCAATAAGCCTACAGACGAATGACTATAGGGCACTACAAAATATTAAACCCTGGGCTTGGGGTTGCTACAGCATCCTCAGCAGCCCGATGCCCCCCGGTTATGGCTGAGGGCGATGTGTTCGCACCTTACAGTCACAAGGACTTTTCACATTGCAGTGGATGCACCAATTACTAATCATTACTCCAATGCTTCAATTATCATTTTATGGCCCTCAGGGGGCAGAAAAACATTAACACTCGCTGACAGATTCAAAGCCAACAATCACTGGCTTATAAAGTTGGCATATGGATAATGTGTTAGCATACAGTTGCTTAATTACACATCCAACAAACACAGAGCAGCATGATCTTTCATGTCCACCTGATGAATGGAAGTCCATTATTCGCTCTCTGATAGCTCTGGTTTGTCCTCCAACAGCTCCTGAGAGAAATATCTGGCTCGTTAGCTGCTAAATGCTCCACCATGTTCACCAGCTCGTCTCTAACTGTGTCTGTCTGCTGTTTGCTGCTGAGCAGGTAGCGGACTGTGGCTTTATCAGAGATCTTTCACTGAAAACAGCTTGTGTTGGAAATGACACTAATAAGACTGAACCAAACCTAAATGTGCTGTAAAACCAAAACTGTAAGCTTAAAGGGGCTAAAAAGCTCTGTGAAACTTCTGCGTTGGTGGCACAGTTAGTAAGTGATCGTATCAGAAAAATCTCCTCATGGGTCCATATGGAATTCATTTTTTTAGTCTATTCAGAATTACATATGTTCATTATTCATTAACAACATTATAGAAACAGCAGTGCTCAGAACAGCCTACCTATCTCCACACTAACTCTAACTTCACATATTCACACCAAAACAATTGCAATCTTAATACACATAACACTGCATTTACCTGTCCAATTTTGGAACACAATGAAAATAATTTCCTAGTTTAATTGCTAAAAAACATTAACCAAAATTGCTTAAAATTTTCATTTATGTATTTTTAAATATGCACAACTTCAGAGTATTGTGTTTTCTTTATTAACAAATCAATATTTAAATTTATGTGAATATGAAAGCTGCTTTTTCAGTCAAAGGCAAAATTAGATGACTTGATGGTATCTTGTCTTTATGATTTGATTCTTGTTAGCTCCTTTGTTACAGTAAAGGGCCTGTTCACATTGTTACCGGAGGGTGGAAGCTTCCAGCGGGCTCTCTGCTGTGTCTCTGCAGTGTTCAGTCCAGGAATCCAGCCTGCCTCTCCTGCCTGGCTGCTGCACCTGAGCCGCTCTGCTCTGGGCAACAGGGTCTCGGTGAAACCAGTGAAGCTTTGGCTTTTCTTCCTTGTGGAGCTGGGTGCTGCTCTGACTCCCATGCCATCACCCAGGTCTCCATCCACCATGTCATCATCCAGGCTGCAGGCAGCACTGACCTCCTGCATCTGCACCAGGTCAAACCTTACATTATATTCACCACAGTATGGCTCTGATAAACCTGCCAAACCACATATTGATTTGCTCAAATTTAAACACGCACACACACAAAAAAACACATTTTCTCACTTACCTCCAGTGCTATTGCATTCCAGGAGATAAAATCATCAACATTAACATACCATTTATACGCAGGTAGCTGCCGCTTAAATATCTCTGGTTGTATTAGGCCAGCCTAGACAGGACTGCTTAATGGTCATATGGAATTTGAATGCTTTTTGCATCAATGTGATGAAATTCCTTGATTTGTATTTTTTCCGTGTTTTCGCATTATTGCCAATAAGTCACACCTTATCATTTACATGTCATAAAATCCAAATTGATCACAATACCTACATACAAATCAAAACCTCCATTTTGTTTTCAGGTTCACCCTGAGCATGTGTGTCAGACGTGAAAGGGTCTGGAGAAGCCATGGAAAACGTTATGCTGCCTGTAACATTGTTCAGCATGACCGGTTTGCTGGTGGGTCAGTGATGCTCTGAGGAGGCACATCCATGGAGGGACGTACAGACCTCTACAGGCTAGACAACTGCACCCTGACTGCGGGATGAAATCGGGATGAAATCCTTGGACCCATTGTCAGACCCTACGCTGGTGCAGCGGGTCCTGGGATGAAGAAATTGATACCATTGACTGGCCCCCACACTCGCCTGACCTAAATCCAATAGAACACCTCTGGCACATTATGTCCCTCTGTAGGCTGATCATTTTCATTTCCATCAAACGATGTGGCATCCTTTCGTTCCTAACACATTACCAAGTCCATATCAGTATAGATCCAGCATTTTCTTTTTCCATTGAGATCTGATGTTTTCAAAGTGTTCCTTTAAGTTTTTTGAACAGTGTATTATGTCTATATAATTTAAAAAGAAAACACTGAGTTTTTCTTACTCAGGGGAATCTTTAGAGGTGTGAGGAGGAACATAACATGTTATTCTGTTGACCAAATACATGATTCCAAGCAAACTTAATGAGCTTGTTATTGAGAGTGTTTTAACACATGAAACATTGTATGTGATACTTAGCACAAATGGAACAGTTAAAAGCACCGATTACTAATTTGATACTTTTGAATCCATTTGTCATATCCTATCACCTGGCTCTGTGTTCCAGTATTGACTATCATAAGACTTCTGGAAACACACAAAGAAAATCTGTCCCGTACAATATATGTTATAAAAATGTAGTCTAACAAAGTGGAATTTCCCTTTAATGTTAATGGTTATTCGTTTTATATTGATCGCTTCCTCTTACCTGCAACTTTGCAGCAAGACACAAATATTCCTTGGTGCTTACAGCCTCCACCGACAGAGACAAAACAAAGTTTAGGAAACGGTGATCTAAGTGTCAAGTTAAGCAGAGCCGCATTATTAACACTACAAGTGACTCCCTTCCTCCAGCTAGCTGCCGCGTAGCAGTCAAGCAGCAGTCAAGTTCACAAGCGGCAGTACGGACTACCTCCGGTCAGTGCCTTCAAAATAACATCCATATAGTTTGAATAGGAAACCAAAGTGCGACGCTGAAAATAAGTAACTAGTTCCCTTACTTAACAGCTCAATAACGTACCGTGAAAATTAATAACCAACAAGCCACCTTTTTTTTTAAATGTTTCTTAGAAAACTGCAATAATGCCATACCACATTTAACCTGATAGAAAACACTGTCATTTAAAACTTTTCTGCGTTATTAGCAATAAAATACAATTTCCGGTCAACCTTTATTTTGTAATGCTTATTCATTAATTGCATCTGATCATCATTTCTTGAATTTAAGCTGAAGTAGTTTGAGAGTTCCAGCTTCAGGGAGTCACCATCACCAGAGGGCATATTCCAAGTCGCTTCATGTGAAACTGTTGAGTAAATATTGGATGAAGGGGTGTGTGAGGGGACAGAGTGTGAACAAGATAACGTTCAAGATATGTAAAGAGCCCCACGATCAGCTTTTCACAATTCTTTTTTATTCCCATCCATGTTAGTTAAACATCTTGTTCCTGGACAGTTCTCCATTACAGGTTAATCCAGGCTCACAGTCACGCAGCAAGAACAGCAATACAAGTGTTGAACAACTTAAAACAAATAAATACTGACAATATTTCAAATGATAGAACTCAGCATCACATTCAACTAGGGTTCTACAAGACGTCAAGTTTGTTTGAAAAATGATCATATCTTGTACAGATGACACATGATGCAGCAAAAAGAAACGGGTAATACCAGAAGTATCAAGTACCAGCATCAACACACTAACCCTCCTCTGGTTAGCGCCACGTGGAGGATTATTTCAGTTCTGGAATCAATATTACAAATTGTGTTAAAGTCAGAATTCTAGGAAAAGAATTTATGTTTTGACAGTAACAATTTGTTTTTCCATACACTAATCTTTCTCCATACTAACCCAAAACAAAACAAAAAAAACCTATACAACAAAAAGCTTGACATTGAAGCAGTGTTATAGTACAACAGCAGAGCTGTGTGTGTTAGTCGCTGGTATACTCCTCTATGAGCAGGTCCTCCTCCTCCAAAAGGTCTTGGCTTGTAGTAGGTTGAGGCTGACTGGCTGGCAGATTCTCCTCAAACAAACCCTGACCTTCCTCTTTCTCCTCCTCCATACTGTCTATGTCCAGCTGGCCTGGCTCTTTGTCCGTCAGAGCCTCCAGTTTTAATCTACACACACACACACACACACACACACACACACACACACACACACACAGACAGACAGACAGACAGACAGAGCAAGAGAAGGGGGGAGAGACAACAAATGTAAGGTCTAATATAGTTGGTAAAATACAAAGTCTGAAATAGAATAGTCCTACCAGATATACATTATCAACATCAATCTAAATCAGTGTTTAGGGTAATGTATGTTAAACCACAGGTAACCATAGTAACAATTAATGGCGTAGGTTTGGTTTTAGATGTACGGAGAACACAATCAAGTCATGGGTTTCTCTAACCAAAGAAAAGGAATACATGCTTGACATTGGAAACAGCACTTTGACTAGAAAAATGTCAACACAAGGTCCAACTCAGTTCTTCTTTCAGATGCAGTGGCTCAATTGTCATGGAGCTGGTTTAGTTCGTTTTTAAATCAAGTGACTATGTACTTTGCGTCACATGATAAGAGGTGGCTATATTTTTTGGCCACCATTGTGCAGGAAACCCGCTCACATAAGCAAACATCTCAATTAAATTTTATTTATATAGCGCCATATCAGAACAAAGTTATCTCAGGTTATCTCAGGGCTCTTTGTAAATGAAGAGTCTGTCTAGATCTGCTCTATATGAAAGAGACCGAACAATCCCCACCATGAATTTGAACTCTGACCACCATCTACAACAGAACAGATGAGTGGTTATGATGCTGTCACACAGAGCACAGCATCCGTCAGTAAAGAGGAGAAAGAACAGAGAGAGGGCGGTGCAGCAGATCAGAGGAACACTCACGGCCAATGGGTAGAAGGAGTGGATGACGGAACATCCCTGTCATGATCCAGGCTGGGTCGGGTGCGTTTTCCCCTGGAGGTGAGGCTGGCTGGCTCATC
>JAVQJF010046731.1:0-30341 GCA_036023855.1 Gadopsis marmoratus
TGCCCTTAGGAATGAATAACCTTCAAATCATCTTCCTCCTTTTATAACTCTGTCATACTTTGAGCTACAGAAACCCTTCAAATTATCAAAATGTTCAGCTCTTTGAGGACATTTAAGCTTATATTCAGCTATGTTCTATATTATTCAACAGTCAAGTCAGCTATCCAGTTTAGCGTTATCCTTTCAAAAATTTATACTTAAAATATTGTGCTTTCTTCAACAATTAATTACAATATCACAGTTTAGCTTTCAGCTTATTTGTATTTCAGCTCTTAGCTTCTTCTTCCAGGTGTTACATTTCATCTTTTAATTCTGGCAATTCATTTCACATTTCTGCATTTCAGATTTGTGCATTTCTGCAGTTTGTTGCACAGCTATCCAGTTTAGCTGTCCAGCTTTTCAGCATTCACACGCATTTTCTTCAGGAAATGCAATTTTTCTGGTTTCACTTTTGTTTTTTTGCCAGAGCCTTTGGCTAGCTCATCATGTCAGTCATGAATTGACAGTTACTGTATGGTGTCACCATTCTGTTGTGTCCAGATTCAGCATTGTTGGTGTTCCAGATTGCAGGGTGTAAGTCTGTCGCTGTGGCTACTGACTACATCTGAGTCCCACGCCATGGTTCTCCCAAATAATACAGGCTGCTGCTGACCATCTACTTATCACCATCTCACCACAATATCTTTTTCATTGGGTTGTGGCTTAAAATAGAAGGAATGGATAACAATATGACAATATGACAGGTGTTTTCATTTATTCTGGATGAATGGACCTCTGCTTAGGTTGAAGTTAGGTGGAGGTATTAAGTTCACCAAACTCAGCTCAAACAAATAAGAAAGATAAGAGGTGTAATTGGCCTCATACTAATAGGTGCAACAAAACTAACCACAGTGTGAAGGAGGATCAAATATGCACAGTGCATGACCCCACAGTCCTGTCAAGAGCTCTAATCAGCTGTAATAACTGAAAACACCTGTGTGGGAGGATGACAGGTGTGCAAAAATGTTAATTTTGCTGTTTACTTGCCCAAACCACATAATCCAACTTTTTGGCTAATGTTAACCCAATTTTTAAATTGATATCCTATTACACTAATGAAGAGGTGGCAAATAATTTATCGTAGTTGGGATTTAGGTCCCTATAGTTTTCTTTGGTGTGGTTTTGTGAGCGCGAGTGGACGCTCTCGCTGTCTTTTCCTTACAGAACTGCTGTCATTTCTACATATTGGAGGCAACGGTGTGATGGGAAACAGCTTAAAAGCTTAGGTTAAGGCCTCAGTATGCCGTCCAACACCATGAATTCCTTTGAGAACAGACAGTCCCAACGTGTGCAGTGGGATGACTATTCAGCACCTTTGCCTTTAGATGTGGTCAAGATGTCATACAAATAAAATGTAATACTATCATCCCTTGTCCCTGTCTTAGGGTTAGGTTATGAACTAACAAAACAGGTCAAGACAACACTACGTACCACTGGTCCACCAAGAGGAAACCACTGTGGGTAGTTTGAAGGGTGTTGGAGCATTAATCAACAGAGCTGGGCAAGTTCCGCCTCTCATTAAGATCATTCAATCTCAACAGCCATGAAATAATACTAATAGTAGAGACGATAACACTTGCTGATCAATACACTGCTGGGTTTTATGTTGATTTCGTGAAAAGAGCCACTAAAATATGATGCCTAAAGGTACAATCCCAGCTAAAAACCTGGAATCTCTACTTATATGTTTTCAACTCTTTCTACCCCCATCGGTCCATTCAGAAGATTATTCTGCCTCCTCTTACTATGCACATCTCTGTGTCAGCCCCACGCCAGTGCCTGATCTATTAGATAAACCAAGGCAGTCCTCATTTCTGTGCAAATGATTAGAATCATTGTTCAAACATTGACATCAGCTGGAAACGCTTTATTCCCTGTTCTGTTTAACCAGACAGGGCTTTCCTAACACTAATATTTACTCGTACGGCCTAATCCTTCAACGTCTTGCCTTGTCTCCAAACTATGAATGCGGACATTAAACAGCCCATTTATCATATTTTCAAGGCACTCGCTGGAGGTGTCGCCTCTCTGCATCTTTGCCCCCCTCCTTCCTCTGGCTAGTGATTGTTTTGTCAGAGCACAGTTCAATGCCAGCATGTATTTTCAGTTTGTTTTGTTGTCTAGTTTTAGATCCCCCCACACACAACCACCACCAAAGCCACCACCATCCCTCCATCCTCTGCATCAAACTTAAAGGACGTACAATGAGGTTCATTCTTTCCACTTGTTGCCCTCTCCCTGCGCGAGTTGCTTGTGTGTGCTCCATCTTTACATTATCAACACACGCTTTGTACATAAGTGCCCTGTGTGGCCCCAGGCTGAGACTGCTCCCTTCATCTGCCGTGCACACACACACACACATTTGCATGTTTATATGGCCGCACATGATGTATGTATTTGTGCTTGAATGTACAATGGGTGTTTAGTGTGTGTGTGTGTGTGTGAGGTTTCCTGTGTGGACCCCTTCTCTCTAAACTAACTAAAACAGCATGAAGTGTTGGTCAACTTGTTCAGCACAGGTTAACCCCTCCCATCCTTTTGAACCTCCTCTGTGTGTCCTCTGCTGAAGCATCCATCCCTACTTTCTTTCTTCACTGTGCAAAAAAAAAACATACCATCACTTACCATCAGAAACTATACTTTTTAAAAAACATTACGATACATATTACAGGATTCTGTCCTGGAATACAGTTCACCTGTGTAAACCATAATTACAGACTGGAGCAGAGCAGAACATTTGAAGCTTTAACACAGTGACCGTTATATACAAAACAGAAGGTAGGAACTAATTTTTCATGCTTGCAAAGCATTGTTGTCACTTGCAGTTTTTCACATTTCTCCTTACATCTTTTAATGGTTCTCCTCTTCTTGGTCTGTTGTGAGCAAGTTTGATTCTCCTCTATCTTCATCACCCTCCTTCACTCCCCGACCCACCCTCTCTCCTCCCTGCCTCCTCCTCCTCCTCCTTATTTACTGGGTTGCTGGTGTGCCTCATGCTCTGTATAGGGCCCCACTTTGCATTTCCCTGCCTATCAGAGAGCTTGTGTTTTTGTGTGTGTGTGTGTGTGTGTGTGTGTGTGTGTGTGTATATGTATAGGAACCCCCCCTTCTCCAGCTAGCTGAAAGCGTAGACAGCGTCCCTCTCCTTCAGCCCCGAGGCTAAGTCTACTATCATGCTAATGCCCATGTCCTGAGACTAATAGGTCCTTTTACACTGGAGGTTTTCATTCCCCTTGCCTCACTAAAGGGTTTAGTGCCAACCCTTTCTCTCCTTCCAAAACTTTTAAACAGGATAAATATTTCTGTGATTCTTCCGCCTGGACGATGGGTTTGGAGACCGTTCTTTGTATAATTGGCTCCAATGGCCTTGTTACGCTTTCTGTAAATACACCAGGTGAGATGCAGGAACGCACAAAAAGGCTGATCAAAAAACAGATACAGGATTGTCCTGTGCATTTATGTGAGTACGTGCCCATACATGTATGTGTGTATGTTTGGATGCATGTGGGTCTTGGCTTCTCCACTCCTCATTACTCCATATAGATTTTGATGTGGAGGTAAATAAAAAAGCACTGATGATCATAGCCACTAATTTTGAACTCTCAAGCTCCCTGTCCCCTCAAAGCTAGTTTAATGTTGTCGACACAGTGTGCTAACTCCACCAAAATCAAACTTAATGCAAACGATTTGTGCTGACTTTCTTCGCCCCATAGGTCAATCAATTCTTGCAGCAATTCCATTGAAGTGAATAGATTTCACCATGACATTTTGCCATCTTCAATAATGATTTGACAGAGCTTCTTCAGTCTACACAGGCTCTCAGATGGACACCTGCTGTGTGACCTTCTGAGCTCTATTTTAGATTCTAGCCAAGTTTACATAGTTTCTAAGGACATCAAACATGTCAGATAAATATGTCGTGTATACAGTTGTGCACACCACGTGTAGATTTTTTTCACCACTCATCCAGTCAAAATCTATCCAAGGGGCTTCAATGACATCACCATGACAAATTATACTGTAGTTGGATCAACCAACAGTGCACTGTTTACATGAACGACTCGCCCGCTCCTCCTCCTCCAGTGAGAACTGATTGCCTTCAGAGAAGCTGAGTGGCATTCCAGAGAAAAGGATGAGCGTTGGAGCATGCTGAGCATTTACTATGTTTTGGGTTTTGCTTATCTCGCTGTACAGTAAACAAACAGACCAAGCGTTTGCAGCAAACAATCAAAGTGTAGGCCAACCGCTCCATCCCTCCAAGTGTGAAGCTTCCAAAAACACACTCAACTCTGGAGCTGTAAAGGCAGCCAGTGTTTACATTTACACCAAGCATGAAGAAGGAGTCAGATACCGGCGTGTTGTTGTGACACACCACCAATGGAGTTTGCAGCCTGCTGACTAAAGGAGATTTCAGCAACGACTTTGCATTTCCAGTTTATTGTTGTGTAACATCCTGACTGAGAACAAGGGAGACTCCTATCAGCTCTTTTCAACTTTCTATAATTTATCATTTAACCGAATGCTGCTTTTCTTGGGATCAGTTCATCTTCTCCAAATGCAGCAGTTGGCATTTAATCAAATGTATTCACAGTCATGAGTTATGGATTTTTTATATGTCACAGTTGATGATGATTGAACTTCAAGGAATGTATTGCCACAGTTGTGAGGCGTGATTTATGAACTTGACCCTTGGCTATAGGTTCACCTGCAGTTATATAATGTATTAGTAGCAGAGAAAGGAGTGTAGCCATAAAATGCTGTTTATAGACTTAGACAGGTAATGCGTTATACATATATATATATATATATATGTATGTATATATATATATATATATATGTATAACACATTACCTGACTAAGTCTAATAATATTTGCTGTATTACATACAGTATACTGTACTGTACTATACATTCACATACACAGGTAAGAAGTCAGTTGGCGGTTAAGAGCATTCTCTTGCAATAATTTGGCGTGGGATGTGAGAGGCAGGTCTACTCATGTCTCAGCACACAGCAGAGAATGAAAGTAGCCTGGAGCAAGGATGGATTTGACTCTCTGAGCATGCGTGTCTGTGTCAGTGTCAGCAGAAACGTCCTGCGCTTGTTGAAACTTCAGTCTAGTTACATTTGCTCTATAATGTAAAAGTTGCCCAGTTGTACACTCCAGGTTGTGTCCTAGTGTCCGATACTGAGGTGCACTGGCACGAAGGATGTCTCACAGGGCCCTAGACTGTATCCCACTCCACCGACTCACACTGTCAGATTCTGTATGTTTACAAGTCTACCGTAACTTTCTTTGGGCTGATCTGTCTGTCCTTATGGATAAAGACACCTCCCAGGTCTCATCCTTCCATTCTCTGGTGGAAGAATGCATGCCCTGCCCTACTGAAAGAGAGGGGATGAGCCGATGCATTCTGACAGCTTCGTCAAGCACAAGAAATGGCTGCTGGCTGTCCCTGATGCTGCTGCTGCGTACCCCCCCCAATGTGTGTGTACGTGAAAGACCTACATGCATGCCTTCATGCACATATGCGCACACAGCATATAAATAAACATAAAATAGAGATTTTTATTTTGTAAAATTATGAAACAAATTCTCATTCTCATAAATTATTTTTTTCTCTCTCTTTGCCTTCCTCTGTCTTTCTCTTTTCACACACACATATGAAAACAAGTCAGTGGGCAGGTTGAGACCAAGTAACAGAGTTTCATACCAAGCCTATCGAAAAACATAGCCGAAGGCACACATTATTTTGTACTGATACTGGCAGTATGTATACTGTATATGCAGTATGTAGAGTATGGACACTGTATGCACAGTATTGTGTGTTTCCTTTTGTATGAGCCCTCTAATTTAAGGTTCATGAGAAGATACCAAGCAGAAACAAACTGACACACACACACACACACACACACACACACACACACACACACAGCTCGCAGGTTCCTGTACTGTTGTGTGTGTGAGATATAGAGCAGGTGATTACAGGATCTAAACAGAGTAACTGTTAGTAACTAAACTGGAAGATAACATTTTTAATGTTGATTTTTCTAGATTACCATCTTCATTTTCACCAGTCTTGTTTGCAGCTGTGTTTTGTGATTAAGCAGGTTACATATTATTATTAATGTATTATTACTATTATTTTAGTATTTTAAATTGGTGATGCTGACATTTATGTAGTAATTAACAAACATTTCTTTCTTTCTTGGTCTCTTACAACTTGGGAAGCCTTTTTGGAAGCCTCGTGTGTTAGAAGGTTTCATAGCATAAATGGAATTTATTGACACTGACACACAAGCCTTAATTGTAAGATGTCTATCAAAATACCCCAAAGGGCACTGAGTTCAGGAAATGACTCAGAGCTCTGCTGCTTTTCACTCCATCCAGTCATTGACTATTAGCAATATTAACTACCTAACATACAGTATCTAATAATTATTCTGTGCCAGATGTACAGTATATTCGTGGTTGATGTCAGGTGTTCTGAAATGACATGTGCCTGATTTAAGTTCCCCTGAATTTAGGATTGTCTGACTAAGGATGAAGGCAGCCCGATCTGGAAAAGTGGACTAAGAAAGGTGAGAGGAGAGGGGAAAAACGAGAAGGCAGTTGGAGGAAATTAAGTGACCCTCCGGGCAGTTGTTTCTCTGGTTTCCCACCAAACATTTTTCAAGGTGAAGAATGCATCAGTGTGGAAATATAACAGATAACAGTGTCATTTTCTTTGGATCTCTGACCTTTTAACTTTCTCTCACTGGCTAGCTTCGGGCCACGTCTGAACTTTAACTGAAAATGCAAACTCGGTGTTAGAAACAACCTCACCTTAACAGACAGTGGCTTTTAGATTATCTGTCTAATTATCTGCCCTAACCCTAACCCAGTATTGCTGTAGTTAATTGTGCTTTAAGTTAGCCTATATACAATACTGAGAATTATATATTGTTTTATAATTTTCCCCTGCAAAAATGGCAGTCTCAAGATTCACCAGTATTTTTTATATCAGTGTTAAAATGTTGTTTTTGTTCAAATAAATGTGGAAAAAGGAGCAACATATTGGTGAATTATGGAAACATGCAGTTCAAGAAAAGTCCTGAAACAACCAGGTATGACTCACTTTACTGGTGCTGTTTAGAATATGATTGCAATATGAATAAATAAAATAATAAGAAGAATGAGCTAAAAGAAATAAGAAAACAAACTTGCATTAAATAGAGATTGCAAAATAATTTATTTGAACCAAATATAACTGTTTAACTGCAGTTAACATAGTTACTACATGTTAACTGACTATAGTTACTGAGGTTATTAGAGCTGTGTGAGCACTAATCCCTAATTTCTTCAACAGAGTTGAAGGCAGCCTCTGTGAGCTATGACGTGCTGCGATTGACAGGTAACCTGCAGGGAAGATGGCCAGGTATGTACACAGCTCTTCCCTCCATCTCCACATGTGTGAACACCTGATAACTAGTGACAGGCGCCCGCACAGCCCTAGCTTTGTTCTCTGTGTGTCTGTTTGTGTGTGTGTAGGTGATCGACCAACAACCACTACAGCAGAAAACAACTGTCCTTATTTAGTCATCCCGACTTTTATGTAGGAACACAGTTGGAGCCTCATGTCTCCAACGTCGTGTAGCTAATGATTTCTCATTATGAAGAGAATAGCTGTGGGCCTGGTAATCCTGACATCCATTTACAAGCCTTTACCTCTCACATGTCAATCTTCAAGACAGCTTTAAAAGGTCCACACACACACACACACACACAGCCCATTTCACAGAGGGCACGTGAACAAAAATCATATGTGTGTGTAGAATTTACTGTTTGTCATTTAGTCGCCTCTTAGTCTGTTTAATATAAACAGAGTTAGAGACATCTAAGTATACATTTGTGAACACAAACAGGCGCACACACACATTCACACACACCTACACAAACACACACACACACACACTGTTGCCACTGTTAACTGCTCTAAGTGTGCGGTTGCAGGTACTGGGAAGGGTTAAGAGACAGACATTAAGAGGATATACGGGAAAGGAGGATTGATGATGTCAGGCTTAAAGAAAGTTCAAGCTTTGCTTTATGTGTGTGTGTGTGTGTGTGTGTGTGTGCGTGTGTGTGTGTGGGAGATATGCAAGATGAGATCTAATACAAACGTGAAAGACAACCGACTCCGCATGATCTCAGTCTCAGGTTAAACCAGCAAAAAAACATCAGACCTAAATATACAAGCTAAGCATGACCGTGGTCAGTCAACTGCAAAAAACAAAAAGTGTTCTTTTTTATGTTTCATTGTCACACCTATAAACTCATCCATTTCCTGTGTTCCCGTGGCATTGTGCTATCTTGGTACTGGATGCACACTGTCTATACCTCTTTGTGCAGACAGACGTTGACAGATGAGTAGGGATTGAACAAGACAGAATGGCAATCAGATATGAGGCTGATTTAGATGCTTTTCTGCTCAAAAAGGACATTCATCCATTTAGCCAATTATCTGGAAGTTATTGAGTTAAAATATCTTAGTCGAGTGTGTGTTAGTGAATTAGGTACAGAGAGCCTACACAAGAACTCGGTTATGCTATAAAGGTGACATTGTGAAGTGAGTGACAGACAGCAGTGATGTATAATTTTGCAAAGAGATCACAGAGCTGTGAGAATGAGCACCGGCTAAGTGGGAAGAATAATGTTTCTGAGCTCCTCCCTGAGGGGCGACTGCTGCGCAGATCTCTATTTTAGAGTGTTTTTAAAACCCCAGAGATGGGGATGTTTTAATAGTTTTTTGCCTACCTTGCACTCTGCAAGGTTAGTTTCACCGGAAAGTAAAAAAGTTTTGAATACTTATAACATATATCTTATACTTTTACATAAATATGGCTCAGTAAATTCTAACAAGAAAGCAGAATGCTTGCTCTCTGTCCCCAGCCGCAACACAACCACAAATGAAGACAAGACAAAACGAAAAAAGAAACGTGATCCAACCCAGTCATTGCAAAACCCCATCTGGGAGATGCTGTAGATTATAGAGTTGTTTATTAAAAGTCATGAGAGCATGACAAAGAAAAAGGGGTGCGACGTTTTATTTGACTTATAAATTCATGATGATCTCACGATGTTTTCAAATTAAAACCAGTGAAAGCAGCAGTTTAGTTACATGGAAACAAATTATGAGGAGTGATCGATCTTGTTTTGACATACCACAGCAGGAAAAGCACAGGTAAAAAGAATACAATTAATGGTGGCTGAATTCCACTTAGCTGTTTCGGTTTCAGGATCCTGGTATCGTGCACACTGGCTCACTGGCACACTGTCATGGCTTACTGGGACACTTGAATACAGCAGAGCCAACGTCAATGGGTTAGTTTCACCTGTGCTTTTCCTACTCAAACTGTTTTCTGTGAAAAACACAGATAAGGTGACAATTTTGTAATTATGAGGAAGTGAACTATGAAGGGACAAAGCACAATAGTGTAACTAGGCCACTGGCTAATTAATAGAGGGCTCATAACTTTATGGCCTCTGGATAGGTCACAGTATAATCACAAGATCTTAAACCTCTTAAAAACTATGTAGTTACAGGTACTGGGTATTATGGACATTAAAGTTAAGGTGTTTGTTCTGAGGTAGTTAGTAATGATGCCCCACCAAAAATACAGATACATCCACCTGTTAAAACAGCATCATGATAAACTTTCTGTTAGGGATGCGCAGATCGAGTCCAGTACAATACAATTACTTTTCTGATCCGGTCATTACAAAATAATCTCACCATAATTTGAGCCGTATTCTATGATGTAAAAACACCAAACACACTACTCAAACGTGAATTGTCTTATTCTGTATTTGGTACTGTATGTTCAGGCACCATCAAGTGTACACACAAATTCCCTCAATGAATTGTTCTTTTGAATCACCTCAGGTGTGCCCTACTTTAATACTGTACCCACCCTGCTCTTTTGTCACAGAGGGTTTTCAGCCTGAGACTTGAAAGTGTTTGTAATCTCTGTGAAAATATGATCCCAGATGTGTTCAGTGTGTCAAATGGATTCAGGTATTTCTGTAAATGTCTACTGAGAGTCCAAATCAATGCACAAGGCCTACTTACATAAGATTTAGTTTCTATTGTTGTTGCACATAATTATTAATCATTCTTATCTATACACTACCTCAGCTATCTCTTCAGCATACAAGACGACACATTATTGAGAGATTCTCTTTTAGGCAATAAAGATATTGATAAAGCTGCGGACTTTCAGTTGGGTAGTCAGAGGTTCGATTCCAGCTCCTCCCAGCCACATGTCCTTGGGACACTGTGCCCTGTCCCTGACCAAGATAGGGCATATAGCACTTTGATTTGGTTCTCCCGGTTGCCGTATTACAGGCTGACCACTGCTCCAGGCTGTCCTCAGGAGGAAGGAAGGATGGCAGGATGGGTTAAATGCAGAGGACAAGTTTCATCATGGGACTCAATTGCATGTGTGAATGTATCCTCATGTTTGACAATAAATACCTTAGAGTTCCTCTCGGCTGTGGCTGAGAGGATAGTGTGGTCGTCCATTAACCCCAGGGTTGGTGGTTTGATCCCAGCTCCCGCTGTCCACATGTCGAAGTGTCCCTGGGCAAGACACTGAACCCCGACTTGCCCCTGGTGGAGGCCAGCATGGCAACTGTGTCCCCATCGGTGTGTGAATGTGGTGTGAATGTGTGCCCCCTAAATGTCTGTTTGTCTGCCCTGTGATTGACTGGCGACCAGTCCAGGGTGTTCCCCTGCCTCTCGCCCAATGTTAGCTGGGATTGGCTCCAGCACCCCCGCGACCCTTCAGCATAAGCGGTATGGATAAGGAATGAATGAATGAATGAATAACTTAGAGTTCAATTATTATGATATCAGGACTTCACTGATCACTGATTTTACAAGCTTCAGGCGGACTTGAAATGTAATGTATTGTAGAGTGTTAACACTGGGAAAACTGGACAAACCATTTAAGAGTTTAAATTTAAATGAATTTTATGATGCTAAAAATGTAGTAACAAAGCTAACATGTTGGTTGCTCATCATCTAACTGCTAGATGGTAAAATAAGGTATCATGCTTTCTGCTACAGATATTTTATGGGTTTCTCCTCCACTCTGCGTGCTGTATTAACCTTTCCTGCAGCTTCTTATCTCTGGTTTCCGTTGTGTTTGTGATGCTGTAGTCGTCTGACCTCAGGCAAAACCCTTTTTCACTGCAAGTCACACATCACAATGGTTAACCTGTGGCCACCCAGTTGTTTACTTTTCACATTTTGTGGACCATTGCAATTCAGTGTGGTTTTCCCCGAGTGGAGACTTTGATACCCAGCCAACTTCAGTTGGTTTGAAGCAGATAAAAAAAAACAGCCACTCCTTAGAAACACACTGCATTTCTAAAAGGTAGGCAAATGAGAAGGCTGGAAAGAAGAACACACTCCTTTTCATTACTGTAGATGGTCCTCGGCTTTTGGTGGGTGGATAGACTGAACCACTCCAGTTATCAAGGAGAATGTGTAAGAAGCAGACTAATGACAAATTTCATGCTCTTGAACCCAGCCATGCCCAGAGAATTATGTAATTACTGTAGCACAGGTTATATAATAGTGATTCATTATATTCAGAGGTACTGTCATATACAAATAGATCACTTGTGTGCTCCACTCATGCGGTGGTATGCTATTAAGATGACATATCAGAGCACAGCGTCAATGTGAGGCACGTTAGTTGGTCCATTTTCTCTCTTTCCATCTCTCTCACTAGCTCTCTCGCTCTCTGTGGTTGATGGAGGTGATGTGAAAGTTGACAGATGGGGTTGGCAGCCAGACAACAGGCTGTTGTCCTCTGCGTCTGTTACTGGGTTCCTTGCTCCCATGTATCCCATGTGCCCCCTCTCTTCCACCTCCTCATATAGCCCTGGTCTCTGTTTACTTTCGTTTACACCCTCACCAGCACTTCTCACCCTATCTACCATTTTATTTTTTTTACTTTTTACCCAAGCTTCCATTATCAACAAGTTTCCCAATAATTCTGCCATTCCCCCCCTCTCCATTCTTTTACCCTTTGCCATTATGGCCCCACACTAACAGAGGCCTTCATTAAATGTCAATTATACACCAGAGACCACACAGCGGAGGGACAGGACACAATGATTCCTGACCCCAAAAGGTCAACATGCTTATGGGCATTCAGCTCTTGCTGGAGAACAGTCTGTCTACTCTGAGGTCCTTGCAGACTTAAGCTGGAGTTTGTGTTTCACTACCAAGAGCTGGACAAAAACCCAACGATACAATATGTTAAAACAAAGTGTTGTATTACATTAATATCAAGTATTACACACAATAAACACATGATGAAAAAATAGAAATTTCACAACAGCAAAAGGGGCTGGAAAAAAACAAAACAGTGTCTCCATATGTGCACGAGCATGGGAATATTTTGATCACACATCTGTTAACTCTGTGTGCTCCCTAGCGATACTGCGGACAGGACCAGGCCAGATGGTGAGTGTTGGTAGGAGGGAGGCGCCACATGTTGTGAGTCTTCATTCAGACAAGCTGTGCAGTGTGGACATGCCCCCAGCTCTAAATAAACCTGTGGCAGCACCCAGGGTGGAGCCTATAGCACAGAGAGCGGTAGGTAGGAGGGTCAGACGAAGGATAGAGTGAGTGAATAGATTTCACCAGGGAACACATAACAAGGGCCAGTTTGTTGTTTTGGTGGCATACTGTGCGCTGTCACATATTTTGTCCTGAGCTCCATGGCGGTCTTTGTAGAGTTTTTACCTCATTGTACATAATGGTGCAGCTCTACCTTTTACTGGACTTCTACATAACTGCCTCCATCTTCTGACCCTGTGTGAACCAAATTCCCCTAGTTTGTTATGCATCCAAACAACTGTACATGTGATTATTTGCACAAGATTTTATGTGTGTGAGAGACAGAGACATGGGGAAAAGAATGGTCTGCATGCGCTGAAACAGACTGAGACAACAAATGTGAGGGAGTGATAGAGAGCCATCTGGCAATTTTTAGCTGGCTGCTATAAAAAAAAAAGGGCGGGGGGCAAAGAAGGATTGGCTGCACAGCCCCAAATGAGCGCATGATATTTCTGAAGGAGTATAAACCTCAGCGAGACTGAAATTCCCTTAATTTCTGCCAGAGCAGGCTGTATATAGATAAGAGCACCTCTATCACAGGAAAGAAGTACCATTGGGAGGATGGTGGAGAAACTTCCTGGGGCACATGCAAACCTACCGGCACAGCAGTTTTATCTTTTCCCCTTCTTTCCAGGGAAGTACTCCCAGATTACTAATGTATCTCCCTGTCGGCAAGGGCTGAAAATAGATGAGTGCTGACCCATTTAATCAGACTTGTACTGACCCTTAACTAAGGTGAGAGCAAACGTTTGGTCAGGACAGGAGCTGCAGGAACAGCTCAGATCATGCGTGCCCCGTGGTCTTTCATCTGAAATGAAAGTGAGATGGAAATTACAGGTAACATCTGAAGGGGGCTTGTTGACTTTGGGATAATTTAATGTTTCAGCACAGAGGTCATGGTATCCCTTTTGCAACACTTTCCCACACTCCCTGCTTGTTTAAAGGTAGGATTCTCGACTCTAGATCACAGATTGTTTGTCCGGCTAACTGGTTTAGTGCTATTTGAAAGGTGGAAAGAAGTGACAGAGGGTAGTTTCTCGTGGGAGACTGATGGTTAAGTTCAGCTGGCTCGTTGACCCACGTCCACCCTCTCTATCTTTCTCTCTGTCCTTTTTGGTACCCCTCTATGGCCCCTGGTCACCACCTCTGGCCCTCTGGCCCCTGACGTCCACCCCCAGTGTGCTCCTGTCCACCCACAGCATCCCCTCAAAGAGCCCCGGGGTCAAACCAGCAGCAGTGAAGGTGAAAATGCATCTTTTCCCTGGCTCGTTTGTTCAAGGCTGCCATTATCCTGGGTGTGATCAAGCAACCAAGTTCAGCTCCAAGATAAACCAACCCCTCCTCACCCTCTCCTCTCCCTGTATCCCCAGGGAGATGCACCCCCAGGCGGAGTGTCTCCCTTCTTTCATTGCACCCCATCTCTGGCAGAGGACCTGCTCCCTGTTTATTCTCTTTTCAATACCCCCTTTTTTGTATCCTCCTTCTTTTTGGTCTTACGCTATCACGTCTGCGCTCTACTCTTTCTCATAACCCTCACCCATTTTTTAGTTTTGCCATCCTCCATGTTCCCTCCTCTTTCTTCCTACTTTTATTTTGGCATGCCTCTTCATTTCCATCTCATCATTTCCCCTCTTTTATCTTTAATCTTCTGTCCCTCTATCTCCTCTCTGATCTTCTTTCCTCCTTCTATCTCTCATTCAGCGTGGCCTAGACACCCTGTAGTCTGGAAATTGGCCCATCGCGGCCCTGTCCCCGAGGCCCTCCACACGGCTCCGTGGGTAATGGGCATTGTGTATTCCCACTGATCCCTGACGGGGCCATATTGTGCCTCGGCGGGATGTCAGGAGCACAAAGCCAACCGGCCTGCCACATTGTCTCACACTCTAAATGAAGAAGTTCCTCCTCTGGCTCCCAACACAGCCTTGAAATGTCAGCAGAGAGGGAGGAGGTGTAGGATGGTGGAGGTGTGTGTATGTGTGTGTGTGTGTGTGTGTGTGTGTGTGTGTGTGTGTGTGTGTGAGGGTTGGGGTGTGTTTTTATTAAGAGAATGGATGTGTGTGTAGGGGGGTTATTTTGGAGATGAGGGTTGTGTGTTACTCATTAATGCACCAACACTCCACTCACTTGGATCTAAATCCCACAGGCAACTCCTAGAGACCCACACACACACACACTTATATACATTGAGATGAGAGCACATACACACACACACACACATGCACTTTGGGCTTGGATTCTGGCTGGGAAACGAATGTGTGAATGGGAGCTGCTTTTCTTTGTAAATGATCTTGTTTCCACCAACTATCAAAACAACAGGAATATCAGAGCCAACAGTCGCTCAGAACAGGTAACACGGCAGCATTATCTTTTCATGCGTATAGGTTTTCCTTTGAACTTGAACACAAGTTCAGCGGCAATCTGTCTGCTCAGTCATGCTGTCACGCTTACGCAATATGACTATCAAAGGTATGATTCACATGCTGCTGATGTGCAGCTAGATAAATAAAGGTATGGAGCTTCACAGGCAGGTCTTCACCTTCGCAGCTATCGCAAAGCAGGAGTGATTGGGAAGAGACGTGCCGTTTAGACCTTTCTGTCTGTCTAATAGAAGTCAATATTAACTGTCTGGAGATAAACTGCTACTTCAACACGGCCCCAGCTTCTAATTTCCTGCAATCTTTTCATATGTTTGGCGGTTTAACCTTGAATTGATTGATTTCCAGTTGTTCATTGTTTTACTTCTATCACCCAGTGGGGCAGAAAAATAACTTTAATTTGATATGCAGACCTTATGGTGAGCAATATTCAGTTTGATCCCTAAAGGGCTGGTGATGAGACGTATAGAGATAGGGATGGGTGTATAAAAAGGCTGACTTTGACACAAAAGACTATGCTTCAGTGCTTGTATCTTTTAACCATGAAGGCAATCTGTCCCTAACTTTCAAGTTATGGACTAGTTTTAGTACCTTAACCACAAGAGAGGTACATCACACAATTACAATGTGAGTGGTTTTTGAGGTGCACTGAGCAAACTGTTCTGATTTAGTTATGATGAATTGTTGGGATACTCAGTCTGCAGACATCCAGCACCTACAGTCCTCTTTTAAGAATATCTGATGTTTTTTAGTAATATGTGAATACTTTTATGTTGGACAAGCTGGATTTCAGCATTAGCAGCCATCTATAAATGTTCTTGTAGGTATTTTTGAATTTTGCAGCTGTAATAGGAGGACAATTATTATTTATAATTCTGAGAGGAGAGTGAAAAGGTGGGAGTGAAAGGTGTTATTGCTGAGGTAAGTTAAGGACGTCTTGGCTTACCTAAACATTCTGAGAAAATCAAGACTATTTTATTTCCATTAATAATTTCCTTTAATCATTCTTCAAAGTGCACAATCATACTTTATATATTTTCTAATTTCACCGTATTGTGCTTTATTTTTAGAATATAACATAAACCTCTGAGTTGCTAGCTATGGTTTACTTCCTGTCTCAGACGTACATGATTCTCTGCCAATTAAATTACATCCATTATTAAAGGGGCGGAGTAACCTGTGAATGGAGTTTTATTTGGTTTACTTGTCTAAGTGCAAAAACAGCAAAGCGGACACTTAATCAAATTAGCCCTGCCTGTTGACATTGCACTTTGCTCTGCACAGGAATGTTGAGCTCACTCAAACATACTTTCACACACTTACTGCCATCACATTCCAATAACTAAATTAGTCAGTTAACAGAGAAGGTATTTGAGTAACACTTATATTTATCAATGTGATATACTGTACGTTCTTTGTGTATGTCTACTAAAGCCTTACAGGAATTCCAGTCGTAGTCGAATGGACCAAAAGTATACATGTGTTTTTTATTTGTGTTGCCCCAACAAGCTGCTTTTATCATAGTGTATCAAGAAGCTTAATGACGTGGTGTTTGTAGGCAAGAGTGTAAACGTGCGTTTTTGCCTGCCAGCTGGAGCAGCCAGGTCAACAGGATGTCTGAGTGTACAGCATGCAGGTTCAGCAAACTGCCCTCTATGACTCCAGCGAGTGAGCTGTTGATACTGAGCACAGTTAGACTGGCTGTGGCTGTAATACGGACATGGCCAGGGCTCAGGGGGCTTGTCTTGGGGTCGAACCCTACTCTGCACAGGACTTTAGACGTCCTGGAGAGGGCCTGTCAGCATGTCCGAGCTGAAGAGAGTCTAATCCTTATAGCACTGGCCACTCTCGAAAACGTCCATGTCATAAAGTGATGGTTCAGGTGCTTCAGTCTTTCCTTGCTTTTTCAGCTTCTCTGCTCACTTCTTGAATCCCGTCCTTTGCTTCTATCATCTCAATGCCATTTCTGTCTCCTTTCATATTAGAGCCCATTCTCTGTACGAATTTTCACTTATTGGTTATAAGTAAAATTTGTTCTCAATGGTCTGAACCATTGATCACGACTTAACCCCTTACCCTACCTAATTTACCCTAACCATAACGACATAATTTCTTAAACTTAAACTATAAAAAGTAACCCAAAACGTCATCAAATGGATGTCCCTAAAATCTCGTGTAAATACACAGATGGTTGGCTTGCATACTTTTGTAGTTTTGATCATCATTTCTATTAGTTATAACAACAAAGACATTTCTGCCTGGTTTATGTGTTCTATCAATGTAGTGAGGAAACATTGTTTATGAACTATCTGCCAAGTCACACAATGCTGCAATACAATATCTGCTCGTAGTGGATAAAAGCATGGTAAAATGTCTTTCATGCTTATGTTTAGGTACTCACAGTGGTTAGTTAAGGTTAGGAAAAGATTACCATCTTGGTTAAATATTGAAATAGTTAACAATGACTTGAAGCACTATTTTTTTTGTCAGATTATCATTCATTGGATAGATGACAGTAGCGAGCCAGACAAGAAACAAGAGGAGAAGGAGGGGTATGACATGCAAAAAAGGTCCCCAGGGTGGATTTGAACCAGCGACATTGTTGTATGCGCTTAACCATTAAGCTACAGGGGCAGCTTTAGCTTTGAAGCAAAACCACATCCTTTCCCTTACCTTAACCAAAATGTTTTTGTTGCCTAAACCTAACCAAATGCAGGAGTCAGGATGCAAAGCCTGGTCTTTTATGTCAAAGGTTCTGCACTTTGTAGACCCACCATCCACCCCAACCACCTCTTAATCCAGATAGCAATTACCTTTTCCTTCAAAACTTCGATTTGATTCCAACTCTTCCTGTCCACATGTCGCAGTGTCCCTGGGCAAGACACTGAACCCTAAACCTGCCCCTTGGCACCGCATGAGGGGCTGCTCTTATCTGTATTTTCCCCATTTAGGGACTAATAAAGGAATATTATCATTATTATTATTCAAACATAATTGTAAAAACAAAAAGTAATATATAAACGCAATCTCTTCAAGTTAGGAAAACTTGAGCAGGTGTACTACATGAAATATGGTAAGATGAATCAGAAAGTTATGCTGTAGCCTTGTGAGTGTGATGTGAGTGGTATATACTCATTTTTGTAGGATATCATACAATGTGCTGTGTGCATTTCTTGCTGTTTCCGCTCCTTGTTCGAGTCACTGACCAACTTGTAGTCTGAGAGTTTGTTCATACACACCTCTTTAGTAAAATTCACACCATCTCTGTTTTACATTTCAACTGTCCTTCTACTCTCTGTTGGCTTGTGTGTCTCTCCCTCTCTCCCCTTCTCCTTTCTCTGACTTATCTTTCCATTCTGCAGTAATGAGCATGCTGTAGCTGCAGGCCTGTCCGTGCTCCGTGTTAATCCTTCCTTTCAGCTGGAGGGCCATTTAGAGCACAAGCACCCGGAGCCTTATCCAGAATTTAATTAAACATTCTTGGTGTTACTTTGCACTCACTCTCTTTCTCTCTTTCAGACATGCACGAGTACACATACACACACCTACACTTCTTTTTAAGAGCTCTGTTTTTTGGAATCCAGACGATCCCCACTCGACAACCTCCATGTATTTGTGAAGGCATCAGGTCTCTCCCATGTCAGCGTGTACTCTTTACCCCCAGCGTCAAACTGGTGGAATTAATGCACATTATGTTTACCTTCTAACCTGGCAGTGGCTGTGCCTCATGCCTGTCTGCATGGTTGATAATTTCAGTCATCTAGCACACTGCCTTCAACTGTTTCAGTTTTAATAACAGAAAATACCAATACAAAAACCACCAAAGCAACAGCAGTCAGTGATGCAGATCAGGCCATCAGATCATGTGTGTACCATTCTCCTATTTGCTCAGATGTTTATTTTACTGTTCTCTGAGTGACACCTTACAGTCGCTGTTGGAAGCGATTGTCTCATGTCTCAGTTCAGACAAGATGAAGTATTGCAAGATGGTCATGTTTTTCCTCTATTTAGTGATTAGAGGAGGGCATGTTACAATTTATTTGACTGCAAGGAATTTGCTCCAGGCATCCCTGCAACCTCAAATGGCTGATAAAGCCAGAACTCCATAAATCAAATGCTCCACCACACCTCAACCCTTCGGCTCGTGTATTGTGCACTAAAAAACACCCATGCATGCACACACGTTTGTGTACATATATGTCTGAGACAAGTCACACAAACAATTTTCTCCAGGTTGGTTGTTGCATTTTAATTTTGGTGATTTGGCTTCTGTGTACGTGTTGCTCGTGTGGCGGCTTGGCTTGGTCTCTTGTCTTTCTGCAAGTCTGGTACAAGTCTGTCAGGTTGTCATGGCTTAATGACCAAACTCTGTAAGCTCTAAACCTAATCAGGGCGTAGCAGAAGGCTTTTCCTATCTGTCACACACATACATGTATAAGGAGGCATACATGTATGTATGCAGGCTCTGGTGCACACATAAACACACAATGTAAGGAAACTTGTTGGACAGGTGTAAAACACGTCCCGGTCAGTTATGTTATCAGCCAATCAGGAGAGCCCGTCGGTCAAGACAAGTCATTTCTCGCCAATCCGATGTTGAGGAGGGGCAGAATACACAGCGATAGTTCCCCCACGCTGTGAGCGAGTGTGTGTTATCTTCCCTGGACTAACAGAGGCCCTCATTCATACTCAGGTCTTTATAACTGGCCAAAGAAAGACTAATTTGGGTGGAGGTTTTTTGGTGGAGGGGGCAGTATGGGGGAGCTGTATTGTTTGCCTAATCCGCAGTGACTGGGAAGTTGTACGCTGTGCAAATAACGCATATTTGAGCAGCTCTGCTCCAAAGTAAAGCCCCTTCTGCCCCAAACATTGAGATAAGCATTGGGCTTGGTTTTATTCCGAGAGCGGTGTCTTAACGGTCATATTTTTTTGTCTCTCTCTCTCATGCCATTTTGTTTCCCATCAGAGCTGCATAACACATCAAATCACATTGGAATTTCTGGCATCGGGATATGATATGATATGAATGCTGTCTCAGAGACAATTGTGGTATTCTTATCTTAAAGCAATTTATCAGTGCTTGTATCTGCAGAGAGATAGGCAGGGAAGAGTTACGACATTTTTCTCTTATTGGATAACTGACAGCAGAGAGTGACAGAAGAGGTAGGAATGATGGAAAACAGTGACTGTAGGCCTCAAATTTTGCAGGTAGAAAATCTCTTCCTCTCTCTTGTTTACATTTAAACCAACTGACAGGGCACTTTCTCATATGGTCATCCAGACCAGATAGCTAAACAACCCTTTAACATGTCAGACAATCAACCAACCTGTCAGTTAGGCGTGCTGCTCTACTGATGAGATAAAACATGTTCCAGAACTGGCGCTTAGAGCAATAGGCCATGAGTTTGATTACTTATCAGATGCCAAAACTGCAGTTTATTATTCACTAAGACTGGATTTTACACCTCTAGAAAGTTATCACAGCTTATGTCGTGTAAACTGTAGAAGTAAACTGTAGAAATATGCCATTGATGTTACACAGTAATCCACTAGCATCATTCTGGATGATAGAAAAGAGTCAGGTTCACCTTTTTTGCTGGACAACCCTGCGATTTCTTGCTGTGGCCTCAATCAGTCAGTCTGCTGTTGGATGAGGTGCAGGTCCATCAGTCTCACACTGGACAGAGAGGGCAGGGTGAGACACCACTGAGGTGTAGTAATTATGCCTTTAACCTTTTTACTCTGCTGCTTTATGCCAGGAGATATACTGATTTATTCTCTGGCATTGAAAGGAACACATGGGTAGAACTGGGCTCTGCACTTTGGGCTATGCACGTGTGTGTATGAATGGGACAGTCTTGTGTTTGTGTGTGTGACAGTTAGTTGGCATCATCAGGCCTCAGTGAAATGTTTCACTTTGTTTGACGTGGAGCAGCCAGGCTTGTACCATGTCCCGAGGCTGCATGCGGAGTGTTTTGATGATGCATCAGTGTAAATCTAAATGTTCTGACGCACTGCCTTCTCCTTCAAGTTTCATTTCACATAGCCCAAGGCTGACTTTACTATCTTGCCCACTATTTGACTTTCAGATAAGTCAATCTATTACATTACCATAGGAGCACACAAGTCAAAAGAGTGCACCGAAAGGTTTGATAAGGAGTATGGGACTTTCAGCTAAATCCGCAGTTTATACCTTAGCATTTTAAGGCTCTATAAATTCAGACAGCTGCAGCAGTTAGTGCCATTGTGTTACCTTTTGAATTATTGTTATAGATCTCTGTATCAGAACTTTAAAGTCCTTGTGTAGTCCGGGCCTTTCCTAATCTCCCGTCATCTGCATAGAACTGCATAAAACTACCACTCACAATGGCAGCGCAGATCAACACCAACAAGGCTAACTTGTCAAACAAAATGCTGTTTTATTTCAGCCACCCTATAAAACACACAAGCTATAATCTATGGGGGGAGTGTTTTGAGGTCTGAATCTCTCAAAAGCAGTGCTCCCCTTTCTTCCCTTTTTGCTGTATTGAGGAATTCCCTTATCTTGCCCCACCAGTGGCGTAGCACAGAAAAGAGCAGGCCGCTCTATTGTCAGCCTCTTAGAGTTCCAGTCTTGTTTGATAGTATTTTCCGCGGGTCACTTGACACCCCCTCCTTTTTCTTTCCAACACCCCCTCATGCCCACTCATTGTTTGCCTCTTCTATTATTCCTCTAACCAAATTCAGGGTGGGGATGGGGGGGTATTGAGAGGTGGATGAACGGAGGATAGGGAAGTTTGTCAAACAGTGAAAGGCCTCAGTCTGCTAGCAGCCAGCCAGCGTGAACCAAAAAGCCATGGAACCATATGGAGCCGCCAGACAATCAAATTACTTTTCTCCCCTCTCTTCTCCCCCCCCCCCATGCCTTTCTTTCTTCAATTTTCTTAAAGAAATTAGCGCAGACCTTTGCATTTGCCACCCCAAGGCAGGGAGGGCATAAGTGGAAGGTGCAGCTAAATTCCGTCGCTCCTAATAAGTTAATGTAATAATGAGATCATCCCTTGTCCATCACACTCTAAAGAATTCTGGGGGAAATGCCTTGCTCTAAAGGTGAAGACCCGTAAGTGATCAACTATTCCAGACCTCCACAGAAAAACACTGTTTTACACTGAATTACTATTTTCAGTTATGGCTGCTGACAGAATTACAGCTGATGACTGTTTTTGCACTTGTGACCTTCACCTCTAGGAGTTGCTTCCATTTGCCATCATGGTAACAAGCTTCCCCTCAGTCATTTAAATGGCAAGGTGAGTGGAGAATAGCCAGGGGGTGTTTCATAGGACCGAGGGACATGCACGTGTTTTGGGGTAGAACTCACGCCAGAGTCAATGCCTGGGTGGCCAATTAGCAAAAAGGAAATAAAAGACCCTGTGCCATCAACCAATGACGGCTGAGGGAGCAGAGAAGGGGGATGAGGGTTTTTTTGTCTGTTTTCCTCTCCCTTTCCTCCCTCCCTCTGTTCCTCTTTTACTCTCTAACTTTGTCTGTCAACTTGGTGTCCACAGCAAACCTCCGTGAGAATACCAAATGAGGCTTACTAGACTGGAAGCAGTGAGATTTCTAGGGTTGTGTGTGTGTTTACGTATGTATGCGTGGCCGTGTGTGTGTCTCACTTGTTTGTGGAACAAAAATGTCCTAGTGTGTCCCTAGACAGACATTTGGCTGTGTCCCATTGGCCATAGAGGATTACAAACCCTCTCTTTGCCTCTTCACACTGGCCCACAGTGCTCCTCTCCCCCCTGGCTAATGACCCAGTGAGACATATTCATTCCTTCAAATAGACCTCAGATCTGGGTTCATCCCTGATATTTCCTCTACATAAAACATTTGAACACCGGAGGCTGATTACCACGAAATCAAAGAAATAAAAAAATGCGCCTTGAATTTTCTTTTCTCTTCCATCCATGTTGCTTATTGGTGCTTTCAAGATGTTTGACAAGTTCAAGTTGCAGAAAGCAGTTGCTGAAAAGGCTTTTGTTGGCTCTGCTGAGCAATGACCATTTATTCTGAGCTATCCCAAGTAGCATGTTAGCACCAAGGAGATGAGACTTTTTTTTGTTATCTCAAAAGTTAATGGCTTGCAGGCTAATATTGATTCTAAAAGTCATTGTGGGAGGAGCAAACATAGACCACCGATCTTCAGTTGTGCAGTGTGCAACTGGCTGCTCTAATGCTTCAAGAGATCAACCCGGTGGTGATTTAAGAATTGTTCCTCCCAGGTCTGCCCATTAATGATTCAGGTGTATGCTGAGTGTAAGAGAGACCTGTGGGAGCCTGTCTTACACTCTCCTTTGCTTCAGCCTTCATCTTCTCTCTCTGCCCCTCCAGATATTCAACTGAGCTGATCCTTCCTGATGCCATGCCAAGCCCCAAACATGTTACACCCCTTCCAGCAACACGGCCTATTTATACACATCAGGTTTATAGAGGTTAGGACGCTGTCAATAGTGAGAGAAGCCAAGTGCTGTGAAAATGAGTTTCAATCAAAGAGGGTTTATTTTAATGTGGAATGTGAATGTTTAGATTTTTTTAGACTTTGAATATACAGTCATTTGTTGTTACTGGAGGAACCATGAGAGGCTTCCTGCACATGTATGCTCCTATAATAATGTAGATAATGATTTCTTATGATGCCTTGTCTTGCATTGCTTGTGTTCACTCTGCTGCATGGGAGTGTTGCTTAATGGTGAAGCTAACTTTAGCTAGCTTGCAATATCCCAAATAACCTTTCCTACTAAATGACTGTAAATGCATATATCGTGCTGCTGCTTGCTTTTGCTTATATGTACAGCATGTGCATCTGTGTGTGAGAATGAGTGTGTCTGTGCTTTTGCACAAGCAGCACCGTTTAAATGACTCCAGGCCTTGCTGTTGAAATTGAGAAAAACTAATGAGTGTGTGCTGGTGGGTGTGAACGCATTTCTGTGCAAACGTGCATTTTTGTGTGTGTCTGCGCGTACGGGTGCGTATTAAGGAGCGCAGGCCTGGAGTGGGGTGCTGCTACTGCATTTGGGTCTTTGTGGCTCTCCGTGGAGCGGGGTCGACCTTGTGGGGCTCTCCTCTGGGGCCCAGACAATGCCAGTGCAGGATTATCCACCACAGGACAAAGTGTGTGATTACCATGAGAAAACAGCCAGCTCCAGCCCCATAGCCAAGGACTGCCAGGCCTGCTGGAGAGGTGGGCCGCCACTCATTAGCTGCAGGGAGATTCTGAATGCAGGCGCACACTCACCGCCTTACACACACACACACAAGGAAACACAATGACACACACGCACATAGTGACACGCATGCTCATACTGATACACATGTGCACGTACTTCCAAATGCAATTTGTAGCTCATGCACAGACATACATACACAACAGGCAGGTTTCTGAAAACGACACGATTATTAACTTTTCATAATTCATGCAAATGTTAGCCTCTTCTCACTGGAAATGTATACCAAACATGCAAAAGCAAAAAAGCAACCAAGGTAACCAAAGAAAATAAGTTTACCAAACACAAAACACAAAAAAATGTGAGCCAAAATTTGACCAAATAGAATTTCCTCTGCTAACTGCACAAGTACACAGATTTGTAGTGATGTTATGAAGAACTGTGTCACCTTATGATGATAATGTGTGCTTTGTGTACAAAATCATTCTGACCGATATGAGCATAGGTCAGTCAGGCCTGAGCGATAATTCAATATTATTGTATATTAACTTATTATAGTAGTATACTGATGATGTAATCATATTCTGGTATTGTTTTACAAAAGGCTGTTGTCCAAATGAGTGATTCAGAGTAAATTGCAATTATAAAGTAACAAAATAACTTAAGGTTTTTGTCTTACGCTTGTCAAGAGTTTTGTCAAAAACACACTACATAACAGTGGAACACAGTTCACCACGTCAGTTGCATTTTCTTATATGGAAGTTGTATATATTACTTTGGTTGTAATATGTATCAAGACTGGAAAAATGTTCTATATAATACCGTTACAGTGATTTCAGCCATACCCCTAATGTCAAACTATACTCTTATTTGTGTGTACGTGTGTGAAAATGTCGCAACATATAGGCCGTATTGCTATGTTAGTGTGTATTTGCATAATTAGCATTATCACTTTGAAACAAGTATGCTGCGCAGCAGGAGTGTGTGCTCCACAATGCACCGACAGAGATTGGTGTCCCGTCCTGCTGCGATGACCCCAAAGAGAGCCACAGGTCTATTGTAGGGTTTGCTTCTTAAGCCTCTGATCAGTGGATGTCCCACCTCTTCACTGAAGAGTCTCTCTGTCTACCGTGGATTAAAGGGAAGAGCTGATACTCTTCTATCTCTCTCTGTCTCCTCAGAGCAGGATGAGAAGAAGACGCCTTTTGTTGGAGGGAGGCAACCCACTCGAGTTGAGCTGGAGTGGGTCTGCGACGGAGGAGGTTTGGGGGAGGAGAGGAGCGGACAGGAGGGAGGATGGGAGACATGATTACTGACGAAGAAGACGTTTTAAAAAGACGTCTATGAGGAGGTAACTCAAGCCACGCACACGCTCTGAGAGAGGGAGAGAGAGATTATGGACATATTGTTTTAACTGGGTGGCAGCTCTCGGCCACAAGGGAGGTCAAGAGTTCGGTCCCTGCCACTTTGACCCCTCGCAGTTACACCACCTTTTTTGTGTGGAGCCACTCTTTTATGTTTCTTTGTCTTTTACAACTTTGTGCTATTTTACGACCTCTTTGTTTCCTCATTGTTGGGAGGGGTAGAAGTAGCAGTGGGCAGGACGGAGTGAGCTGGTGGGGAAATGGATTGCCACAGTGTTACTACAAAATGCAAAATGACTTCTCTTGCTTTTGTTTGACATCATCTTTATTTTTGTACATTTATCTGGTCTGGTCCAATCTTCTAGTTCTCTTCGCCCGTTTTCATTTATTCTTGTGGCACACTTCTCCTCCACACTTATTTCCCTCTTTCCGTCCATCTCTTCTCCCTTCGTGTTCTTCTGCCCCTCTCCAGGGTGGGAGACAGGTCACAGCTGTAGGGGGACGGCGAGCCTGTCACGTGCTGCTTTGTCTCGGCCTTCAACAAAACATACCGCCACAAGTTACCCTGGCAACTGCCTTTCCTTTTAACCACCCTACTGTAGTTTGGAGGAAATGGCAGCATTCCTCCTCCGGCCAGTATTCTCCAGTGACTCCCCAAAAGGTCACTTTGACTTTTAATTTCTCTCCTCTGGGTGTGATTCATGATTTGCTCTCTTATATGGGCCGCTTGATGTTTATATTTGACTTCTAGAAGAGCTAAAATAAATTCAGATCTGATTGGACACTCAGCTATTTATCTACCTTTGAGAAGGCTGCCAACTCGCTATTCGCTGAAGCAGGAGTTAGTGAATGTCACGAGAGAGAAATGAATCTTGCTGTGTAGCTCTATAAATATTTGACTCTCCTTCCTCGAGCCCTCACCGTGAGAAGAGGCTCTGCCTACTCCTGCTCTCCTTACCGGAGGGAACGGGGTGGCAAGTCGCCTGATTAATTGACTTAAAGATAACATAGATCATTTTTTTTGGGAGACCTAGAAAAAGTTTGGGCCTATCCTCTGCATCCTACAGAACATCTTATTCAGCAGTAAATTTGAGCCTGTTATCAGTGAAACATTACGCCGCTAAAGCCTGCCCCGCTTCTTCCCACATTCCTTTGCAGTCTCTTCTGAACTGAGCCATGTAGAAACCCATTCTCTCTCATTACCCAATATTCCCATAGCTGTGTCTCTTTTCTCTCTAGACACTAAATTTGGGTATTTTTGTACTTGGGTTATGCTAACCTTGAGCTCGCCGCCTCCGTTGCACAGGAAATGCAACTTCGTGGCTAGTTTGGTTAGCCGACAGTTTGTGCCAGAAGTAGATCCCTGTGCTTTGACCAACAATAGCTAATCCAGATGGCTGCGTTAATTTCTTTTTTACTTTTGTAGAGATTCGGGAAACACAACCCAGACAAAACAATGTTATTCAGGGAAAGTAGATTGAGCCTCCAGAAACTTTCCAAATGAACTTAAATATTTATGTAATTAATTTCAGACTCTTTCCACTGAGTCAGACTAAAAGTAAACACAGAAAGCAAACCCTTAGATTAGCAACTGTAGCTAAGTGTATCTAATGGATCAAATACCGGATAACCAAACCAGCCACAGAGTCGCATGTTCCCAGAATTTCTACAGCCGAGCATGATCCATAGTCAGAACGGCCACGATTATGAGAATAAGACTCAGGTTGAAAAACATGCAAAATGTCCTCTGACCTCAACCCACAAAATAAAACAATTATTAAGAAATAGGAAGAAAGCAGGACGTTTTAGTGCCTCTGTCACAGACGTTTGTGAAATCTGTGTATCTTTGCAATATGCTTCCCGAGAGAGTAGCTTTCACCAGAGTGTGTGTTTGGGTGCTTGTGTGTGTTAGGTGTGCACACGATGAGATCATCTGTAAGTATCACAGATGGCCCGGGGTCCCTTTGCTGACATGACTCTCATTTATAACTATCAGGGGGAGGATGCTGCACCCTTGCCTCTCTTCCCCTTCTCTCTCTCCCTCTCTCGGTCAGACACACACACCGACAAACTATGGACTAGTGCACTCTACCTAGCAACGCTCTGCACTGAATGGCATCACACTGCTCCGTGGTCCAACTCTATAGTCAGCGGAATCAATAGACGGCTAATGTTTGAGGATCTGGCTGCTGTCCACAAGGCGGACTGTTTGTCTTTGCTGATCTATCATCACAATCACCAGAGCATTATGTCATCTGCCATTCAGATGTCAAGAAAATTAAGCAGTTGCATAAGTAATCATCTTTAAAGTGTTTGTTCTCAGGTTTTTGCCAAATAATTTTTTTTAGCATTAAACGCATTAAAAACAGACCTAATTAGATATTCTTTTGGAAACGCACCCTCCTCTCTATTCAACAGTTATTATGAATTTTTGAATTCCCCAAGTAAGGGAACTCAACAAGCTGTTACACACAACCCTGACCCCCCTCTTCGCCTTCCTATCCATCCACGCAGCAACCAGTGCTCATTGAAGAAAAAGGATCAGCTCCTTCTGGTGTGTTCCCTCTGCCCGCTTAGCATAGGTCCCCACCCTGGGGCCTTCGGGCATGGCTCTGTGCCCTGACACCGGAGTCTGGGGGAATGCACACCCTGCTGAATGCTTTCTAATGGCTGAGAATGGTCTTTAATGAGCTTGAAGATGCAGCCTTCCGTATGGCGTTGTTCACCTGGGAAAATCACAATCTGTGCACCCAAGGAGCTGGGCACAGGCCTACGTATATAGACACACACACACACACACACAGACAATCAGAAACACACATTCAACTGGCTTTTTGCAACCTCAGCACACTATTGTCCTTTCAATGAATAGAGCTGGAACGTGGTCAGTCACGGTTCCATTAGGGTTCTGTGTGCATCATGTGTGCTTATGTGTGTGCGTTTTTGTTGTTGGGGGGGGTGGGGGTTATGTGTTTAAATGTCCAATTTTGTGGCCATCTTCTCCAGTCTTGCAGCTATTCCCTCTTATACCCTTCTAACGTCTTCAAAGAATAAATATTGTATTAGTAGAATACATAGAAAATATAAGACGCAGCAGCCCCCTCCTCTCTTCAAGCTGGTGTTAGGTGCTAATTAACGATAGTGGTGCCACATATAACCCCATTCGGTCCCTTTCTCCACCCCTCCAGCCCCCTCTCGTTCCACCAGTCCACTCTCTGCCTCACAAGTCTCTGGAGTCTCATAAACTAGCACACTGAATTTGGACACTCCAACATGTGCTTTGTTTCCCCCGACTAGATCTTTCTCCTCATTAATAATTTCCCTGTCCTCCTACCTTTTCTGCATAAACCTTCTCCTCACCACTTTCCCCGGTTTGCTTTATTTGTTCTTTATAGTTTCTAACTTTACTTTTCTATCCACTTTTTATTCCACTCCTAATCTCAATTAGAAATCAATGGTGTTCGGTGTGTGTTTTTTGCTAGCCCTCCTGTGATGATTTCTTGCCTTCGTCCTCCTCTTCTTCAATCCATCTTTTATACATCACTCTGTTTTTGTGTCTACTTCTCTCCCATCTCTCGCTGTCTCTCTCCTGTCACCTCCATTTATGCCCAAGCAGCTGCAGGACTTTCTAACTTCCATGACCAGCAGTGAGAGGTGCTCTATCAGCAGAGGGTGTGATCATGACCAAGCGGGGGACTTCCCTCTTTTCCTTGGTCCACAAAGGCGGGATGGCCTGCAACAACATCAGCACCAAAAGCAAGGCGCCCACTTTTGTTTGCATTTAATGGATGCTGCCCATTCACTTATTTGCTCCCCTCCTCAATCTCAGCTCATTTTTGGTTTCTGTCTGCTTTTCTTTAAGCACAAGCAGTGCTATAAAAGGGTTTTTCTGTGCCTTTCTTTCTGTGCTATCCGAAATAAAATGTGCGCACCAGTAGCATTACAGTTGAGTGCACATATCACACAAAAGTCAAAGGTGTCTTTGATGTCAACCTATGTAAATCTCCCACTTTATCCATCTTTCTTTAAAAGGAGCCTTGCAGACGTGCACTCACCCCCCCTCCACACCTGAGTTTTACTGTTCCACTCCACAGAGCATCAGTGGTCAGGTCAGCAGAGCACGGTGAGCCTAGGCTTATGGGCCCCTGAATCAGGAGTTCGGGGCCCCTACTGCCCCCCAGAGGGAGTGCCCGTGGACGCAAGGGGAGGGCCAGGGCGTCCCTGTTTGACAGCTCAACACACTGGGTCTGCTGGTGACCAGGGGCCCATCGAGGGGGCCAAACTATACTGCTTTAGATAGCACCACACCCCGGTTCCATCCCCCAAGCCTCCGGGCTGTTGTTCCCTCGGAGAAGCGGAGAAGAGGGTGTGTTTGCAGGAGAGACCAGGCGAGGAGAGGCAGGGCCCGGGACAAAAGACGGTCCTCCGGCCAGCACTGTTCTGCATGGTAGCGGCTATATTCTTCTCCCCTCTCTTTTTCCTTTTCTTTTCTTTGGGTCAGCTGCCTTTGTAGGGATGTGATCGAGGCCGGGGGGCAGATATGATGGATGGAGTTGGGGGGGCCACAGGGAAGATGGGGATGGAGGGGCCCAGTGTCGTGCTCCCTGTCTGAGAGGAACGTGTGAGGCATGGGGTGGCCCTGGGTGGTAGGCGGACTCGGGCCGGGGGGGGGTATGGCTCTATGTTGTGT
>JAVQJF010046732.1:0-11798 GCA_036023855.1 Gadopsis marmoratus
TACCTGACATTAAAGAGGTGCTGCTCTGAGCTGTAAACTAAATCTGCTTTTCATTGATTACAGCGGTTTCTAATGAGGCCGATCGGAGCGACATTACAAACTATAATATCAGAGAAACACAAGAAGTGAAACATCATCCAGCTGAAAGCAACACAGCAGGCTGATGATGTCACTGCGCCACCATCAGGGCACGAGGGGATCTGACTATAACCTGCTGACATCTGTGGATTTCATCACATTGTGTTCTGATGGCGTGTAGATGACAGTCTGAGCTACAAACTAACAACAGAATTCACTTTCATATGTCATCAGTGCAACAAGGCTTCAGTCTCTGCTGGAGGATGATGTCAGGATACAGAAGCTCAGTCACATGACTCTGACACAGAGTCACAATCTGCAGCTTCACTGGATCTTCTGCTGGTGAAGAGAGCTGATTGGTCAGTAGGCGGGGCTTTGATACACTCGATATCTCCAACATAAAGGTGTTCAGTGAGGGTAAAATGGAGCGGGAGATGGACAGGCGGATTGGTGTAGCTTCTGCAGTAATGCAGGTGCTGCACCGGACCGTCGTGGTGAAGAAAGAGCTGAGCTGGAAGGCAAAGCTCTCGATTTATCGGTCGGTCTATGTTCCAACCCTCACCTATGGTCATGAGCTTTGGGTAGTGACCGAAAGAATGAGATCACGAATACACGCTGCCGAAATGAGTTTCCTTCGAAGAGTTGCCGGGCTCACCCTTAGAGATCGGGTCAGGAGCTTGGTCATTCGGAGGGAGCTCAGAGTAGAGCCGCTGCTCCTTCGCATCGAAGTGAGCCAATTGAGGTGGTTCAGGCACCTGATAAGGACGCCTCCCTTTGGAGGTTTTCCAGGCACGTCCAACCAGTAAGAGGCCCCCCGGGGTAGACCCAGAACGTGCTGGGGGGGATTATATATCCCAACTGGCCTGGGAACGCCTTGGGGTCCCCCAGGATGAGCTGGAAAGTGTTTCTGGGGAGAGAGACGTGTGGATAACCCTGCTTAGCCTGTTGCCTCCGCAACCCGGCCCCAGATAAGTGGTGGAAAATGGATGGATGGATGGATAAAGGTGTACAGCGTCAGTTACCATGGCGATGTAAGAGATGACCCACCATCATAACCCTGACGTTACCTCGCTGAGCCCAGATCCTGCTCCACAGTCCAGGACTTTGGTCTGAAAGGAGCGACTCTGAGCCACCTCCCTCTTCAACACCAAGTGACGCTGCTTCGACAAACAACAACAACAACAACTGTTTCTAACTTTAACTTTATTGAACATTCATTAGTTTCATTGAGTCACCTGGTCCCCACACACACAGACAGGCTATCGGAGTGACTCTGATGTTGATCTGGATCGATGTGGATCACTCGGCTCCCTGTCCTCCCATCTGACTGTCTTTGTCTTTCTTCTTGTGACCAGAGACGATGTCATCGATACGCAGCAACAAGATGGCGGTCTGAATGACAGTTACAGTGAGAAGTAACTAAACAGGAAGAAAATCTGACCCTCAGTCAGTATTGATCAGTACGAGCATGGTTTCTCACCTCGACAGCAGTCTTGTAGGTCTGAGCTTTGACAGCCAGCGGCTCCCAGATGCCCAGAAGAGACATGTCAGACAGACAGCCGGTCTCACCGTCCACGCCCCAACACACACTGTTGTCCTGAGTGTGTTTGGCCTGATCACACACACACTCAAAATCAAGATCTACATTTATACAGCAGTACGTCATAATGAAAAGAGTCAGCATGCGTTTACCCTCAGGTGGGATTTAAATAAAGTTTTTATAGTTATAAAGTTTTGGCGTCATACCCTCAGTGATGTGAGCACTCTGATGGTGGAGGCTCCACAGTTCTGGATCAGGGTTCGGGGGATGACCTCTAGTGCCTGAGCCACAGCGCGATATGGCCACTGTTCAATGCCAGTCAGAGCACGGGAACGCTCCATCAAACGCTTTGACACGGCCATCTCCACGGCGCCGCCGCCCAGCAACAACAGGGGGTCCAACAGCACATTACGACACACCTGCATGGCGTCCTGCAGGTTCCTCTCTACCTCCTGAAGACCACAAGCACAGTTTTACAGCACACAGAGGGCCATGAATGCATCACAGTGTGAACAAAGTGCCCGTAAGGCAAGACACCAGAAAAACGACCGCCAACAGCGAACAAACAGAAGGTTCAGAAAAAATAATCAGAGTCCTCACAGCCAGGATCTCCTTGCTGGCTCCTCTCAGCAAGATGGTGCAGGCTTTGGGGTCTTTGCACTCTGTGACGAAGGTGAAATACTCGTCACCGATCTTCTTCACCTCAAACAGCCCCGCCCCTGTACCGACGTCTTCCTCACGCAGCTCGTCGGTCCGACTGACGATCCGAGCGCCGCACGCCCTGAGAGAGAGAGACGTGTGGTGTTAGCTGCTTCCTGTGTCTGCCGACAGCTGATTGGCTGCATGTGAACCACGTGATCTCAGCAGTAGCGAAAGCTGTTTACCTGGCGATACGGTTGTTGTCAGTCTTCCTCACACGGCGGATGGCGGTGATGTTTGCCTTCATCAGGTAGTGCTGAGCCAGATCTGAGGACAGAAGGACACGATTGAACCCGGCTCACAGCAGAGCCACATCACACTCCCGGTGGATTCTTCTTCTAACTAATCCTAGATCGTTTTAAGTTAACTAAAATAATTTTTAGCAGACATATCGTGACATTAGATACCAGGCCGACATTTAATGCCACCTGGGAAGCCATTCAGTTAACTGCTGCGTCGGCCAACACAGGCGAGCTACAATCATGTTTAGAAAAAGCTTCCGGCGGCTCCATGATGCTAACGAGCTTTCAGCTAACGTTACGAAGTAGCCTGCAGCAGCTTCACAAGTCCGACCTGAACCTCCAAGACCACCCAGTCCCAGGACTTAATTAGACCATGACCCTCTACAATCTGAGACCTCACAGCTGTCAGATCCATCACAGATAAAAGGCTCTCATTCTACTTTTAGAGACTCTAGGAACCACAAGGAGCCCTGCATTCTGGGAGCGCAGTGCTCTAGTGGGGTAATAGGGTACTACGAGCTCTTTAAGATATGATGCTGCCTGAACATTAAGGGTTTTATAGGTGAGGAGAAGGATTTTAAATTCTATTCTGGATTTTACAGGTAGCCAGTGTAGAGATGCTAATACTGGAGTGATATGATATGGACTAGTTTTTCTGCATCTTCCTGAGACAAGATGTGTCTGATTCTTGCAATGTTACGTAGGTGAAAAAAAGAGTCCTTGAAGTTTGTTTTATATGTGAGTTAAAGGACATATCCTGATCAAAAATAACTCCAAGATTCCTTATGGTGGTGCTGTAGACCAGGGCAATGCCATCTAGAGAAACTATATCTTTAGATAATGTGTTTCGGAGGTGTTCAGGGCCAAGTACAATAACTTCAGTTTTGTTTGAATATAACATTAGAAAATTGCAGGTCATCCAGGTTTTTATGTCCTGGAGGCTGCTGGAAGTCTGATGAATTGACTCGCTTCATCTGGCTTGATTGACAAGTATAATTGGGTATCATCTGCATAACAATGGAAATGTATGGAGTCACACGGTGCTTCCTGTCTCACCTGATGAGTCAGTGTGAGTGTGTGTCTCTCAACGTACCGGAGATGCCTTTCTCAGTGAAGACCAGGTCTGGTTTGAGGCGAATGACGTCCTCACAGATCTGCTGGATGTATTCTTCTTCCATCTGCAGGATCCTGGAGAAGTCCTCCTCCTTACTGATCTCTATGTCAGTCTGCACACACAGTGAACACGTTACACTCATATAGGACGTTGTGTGTTACCTAATGTGTGCATGTGTGTTTGTTACCTGGCTCTCCCCCTTCTTGTACTCCAAAGAACAGTCCAGCAGGACGATTCGTGGCTCCCTGATCATGCGCCTCATCCTCGGGTGAGTCACGTCTTTGTTCACCATCACTCCTTTCAGCACACACGAGTCGTCGATGATCCCACCTGGAACCTGAACACAACACAGCAGGTGTTACGGGACGCATTGGGATCTGTCAGAGTGTTGCTGCTGACGCCACCTACCTTCTCCACTTTGGCGTACTTCTTGATGTCGATCTCTTTGCGCCCGTTGTCCTCCAGCTCCACGGTGCGGACGGCGTCCAGAGCGATGCTGCAGGCCAGTTCAGACCAGCGACTCAGGGCTTTGGTGTTGATGGCAGAGTGGACGATCTTCAGCATCATGGCGCGGTCCGACGTGTCCACGGGGATGCTGGAAACACAGGAAACGCAGTCATTTCACAATTTTTGGAAGATGTTATTGAACAATTGTTAACACAGAAGCACCTCCTGCCCTTTCACAATAAAAGCCAGCATGTGTACCTGATCTCCATCAGGGTCTCCAGCATGTCCTCCAGAGCCTGTCTGTAGGCGCTGATGATGACAGTCGGATGCATCTGCTGCTCCAGAAACTGTTCTGCTACAGACAGCATCTCCCCAGCTACACACACACACACACACACCTTCAGTCAGCTGATTTACTGTGTAAATAATCAACTCATTTGATATGAGTCAATCAAGAGGACAGAGGGACTGGAGGACAGACAGGTCTGCTGTGTGACGATATAAAGTGGATTCTTGTCTGTACAGAAACATTCTCACTGATTAATGTAACAAAAAAGTAACAGGAAGTTGGGTTCAGGGTTTGCATCTCACCCAGGATGATGACTGACGTGGTCCCATCTCCCACCTCTTCATCCTGTGTGCGGCTGATCTCGATCATCGACTTGGCTGCAGGATGCTGGACCTGAATCTGTTACCATGGAGACATAGGTCTTTAGTAATAACGTCATGAGCCTGTGTGTTTAAAGTTGCCTCTGAACTGAAGCTCACCTCTCTAAGGATGGCGTTTCCATCGTTGGTCATCACGATGCCTCCCATGGGGTCGAGCAACATCTACACACAAGTATCAACTCAGTAATGTTATCACATTAGCACTATTCTAAAGTAACTGGGTGAGGTTTTAAGGCATCCCACCTTCATCATGGCCCGCGGGCCGAGGCAGGTCCTGATCACATCTGCGATGGTCTGAAACACACAGAGGACAGTTAAAGACAAAGTGTCCCAGCTGGACGGTCTGCACGTTATTTGGGAGAAAGCAGCTTCTACCAGGACAGAAACCAACTCATATCCAACATCTTCATCCTGATAAAAGCACTTTCAGTTCTGTTGTGATGTCGACTCACAGAATCCCAAACTGTTTGCATGTGACCGAAATCAAAAATCAAATCAACTGAGGTTGTTTATTAGTCAAACGTGAGATACACACGTGTGAAGGGAGCAGCAACGCCCAATCACACACATGCAGTCGTGTCCCATGATGAAACTTGTCTTCTGCCTTTAACCTATGCAGCAACCCTTCCTCCAAGGACAGCTGATTAAGTCCAAGTGCCCCGTCTTGGTCAGGAGAGCAATCCAAAGAAATGGCTACTACCAGTTGTTGTATCTGAGTTTACAACACAGGATCAGATGAGAGTCTGACACTTTTTCTGCTTTAAACCTTGTTAATCCTCTCAGATTCATCTTGCAACCCTTATAGGGGTCCTGACCCTCAGGTTGGGAACCACCTGCACGGAACTGACCTTTGCAGCGCTGATGTTTCCTGTCTGGACTTTACGTCCTGACTCTCTCTTCACATTCTGGTCTGCAGAGAAAACAGACAGGAAGTTAAATTCTGCAAGCAGCACTCATTTATATTGTTCATTAAACTACCGTCAACATATAAGATCTACAGATATTCATGGTTATTTTACCACGACAATATTTAACAGCCATAATTAGTTCATAACTAAAGACACAGAAATGTGAGGTTTTCTGCTTTGGGGAGGCACTCAAAGATAATTAATCTGCAACATGTTTGATTACTGAGTCATTCTTAAAGTCACAGATTCTGGTACTGAACGTTTCACTAGTTTCAATCTGGAAACTTAATCTTTGGGTTTTGAACCAAATTAGACATTTAAAGACGCCACTTTGGACTAACTGATCACATCATCGCATTTTATTTCACTTCGTCAACTACTCATGATTCACCACTACTTGATAATCAATACAACATTATCGACCCGAGCAGCAGTTCGGTGAAGGTGTGGCCACGTCATTAAAACACATTTCTGCCCGTCTCTGCTCACATTAGCAGCTCAGATGGGGATTTCTAGTTAAAGACCCATCTTCTCCGTTAAAGTTAACATGTTGTAGAGCAACATCCGATTCTGCCTTAACTCCGTCTCTTCATCATGACCGCAGTGACGTTAAAGCTAAAGGCTTAGCATTAAATACACACTGATGATGGATCAATTAAGGGTTAGCCTGCTAGCGAGCTAACTAGATTGTCATGGTGAGTATTGGCAAGTCAGGTTAGCCTAGCCTAGCATCTCAACATGCTCTCCGCTGCCACTTAACACATACGGTACGAGCTAACAATGCTAACACCAGTAGAATGTAGCTGTTAGCTCGTTGTCTATAAACGGAAATGCTAACAGTTAGCACACAGACAGTAGGTCGGAGGAAGCACATGCTCTGCCGCTGGTTAGCTACCGGTCTCCGCTTTGTGTCGCAGCCGAGCCGCTCTGCCGGTAAACGGCTACAAACCGGTAACAGCCAGCCGCCGTGTTAAAATGAAACGTTGAAATGTTTTTCAGATACTTACTGAGAACTAAAACCTGCTGGCCGAACATTTTCACAGCGCGTGCCGAACTGAATCGGCCTGGAAGCTTCTGGGTGGCACGAGAGGAAGGAGGGCTCAACCGGCAGGGTGCGAAGACAACTACAGGCCTGGCCAATCAGCTGAGAGGACTAGTGTGATAGACAGAAGCTTCCACCAATTGGGTCTATTAAGTGAAAGACAGGCACAGCCTAAATATGAGGGACGTATCGAGTCTATTGTCTGTTCCGCCCTCCGGAGCGGAAGGTGGCGGTACTGCACCAAATGGACGCCAACCGCCGTAAAGCTACAATTCAATTCAATTTTATTTATATAGCGCTATATCATAACAGTTATCTCATAGCACCACCCTAACCCTATGGGGGGGGGGGGGGCACAAGAACAAGACTTTTAGATGTTTTAAGATTGTATATTTATTAAATTGTTAGTTAGAAGCTGAGTTTTTATTATTTTCTGAAGAAAAACAAAGTGTATATTAATGGATCTATATAACTTGTCTATGAAGACTAACAACATGTAAAATAAATATATTTATACCGGACATGTTTTTATTACTATAGATACATCAGAATACATAATTTATTTTAAATTGGAATTGACATGTAGTTTAAACACGGACAGACAGGTTTAATAACAAAATATTCCTTTTGTTTTTATGAAGCAGTTTGAATTAAGTATATTATTTCTACCCACATGAAATGATGAAAATGTGACATCTAGTGGCAAAAATCTGAATCACGTTAAAATACAAAGCTGGAACTATTTGATGTTTTTTACTACATTTTCTCACGTGTTGACTTCCTCTTCATTATTCTACCTGTGTTCATTATTTGATGGATGAATTTACGAATTTATTTTATTTGATGATGTATAGTTGTATTGTTATTTCAACAGTTAGATTTTTATCATTCCAGTCAACAGATGCTGTTTTATTAAATACTCATCTTCTGTGGGAACAGTAGAACTCAGTAATAATAAGGCGCAGATTTCTGCATCCGTTTAAATGACTAAATTTACACACTTGAAAAAAATTTACAGAATGAAGTTAATCGTTGAAAAAGCACAAATCAGTTTCCACAAATGATGAAATCAATAAATAAGTTGCATTATCTTTGTGTATAAAATAAATATGAATAAAAATAGTGCATGAAAGCTTCAAATTGAAGTGTGGAGACCGTTTGAGTGGCAGGATGCTGAAAACTGACATTCACTGTTTTCTGTCATTTTAAAGACCAAACTGCTCAGATTAATGAAAATAATCATCAGGCTGAACTATAAGCACCAGAAACTCTGAAACAGCTGACAACACGACATTGTGTGTTAGTGTGCTGAGATCTAGAAACAACCAAATTTAAGAGATTCTTTCATCGAAATGTTTCATTTTTAAAATGTTCACTGTCAGTCTGGACTACGTTTCCCAGAGTGCCTTTCAACATCCTCCAGAAAAGCAGGTAAACAGTGACCACGCCCCCTCAATCTGACACCGAAATAACAAAAAACGTTTTACTAATGAATCAGCAGGCAGCCTGGTGATGTCATGTATGACATCATGATGGACGGAGGAATCTGATTAGACTGAGCAGCCCAGCAGCTGTCCAACCATCACTTCAGGTCCAGGTGGATCAGAACCAGATGGTTGTGTCCTTTTAGTCAGTCCTGATTGGACGATGGAATCTTGTCAGAGTTCATTCTTCGACCCCCTGATCACCAGATCGTGACTCGCCTCACGTTTCAGAAACTGTAGGAAGTCTTTGAGCTCTCGACTGCCCTGAAAACATACAGAAGAGATGTCAGTTGACCACCAGGTCACCATCAGACCGTCAGGTGATTGTCAGAATGTCAGGCGATCGTCTGACCGTCAAGCTCTTGAAGGTTGAAATGATGTTGCAAAATTGTGACAGCTTGTTTCATTTAGCCATGTCACTGTGATGGTGCGTTACCTCGTATCTTACGGGCTCGTCCTTTTTACCCGCTGCAGCAAAATAAATGGTCGGATACCTGAAGAGACAAGAGGCACCAGTGAAAATAAAAACTCGGTCATCAACATGAGATAAAGTCTGAGGAGGAGTCTCACCCGAGAACGTCATAACTCAGAGGGACGTCATTGTCTACTGCGTTCATCTTACAGACCACCATGTTCACATCATAGTACAGCTGAGACAGACAAGCAGAGAGACAGACCGTTTTAATTTCATCAACAAAAACTATAAATATTCACCGTCTCGATGAAAACGAAACCAAGTAAAACCAGGTGCACAGAACAGACCCCCCCCCCCAGATGGGTGGACATCTCGCCTCCTGTGATTGGTCAGGTCAGCTCCCAGTCACATTAATCTGTTCAGAGTGAGTGTGCAAATGAAATGTAGCTCCTCCCACTGTGGCACTGATCAAACCAATCAGCCAATCAAAGATGGAGAGCGGTTTGAGAATAATTAAACACCATATACAGCCGCTGGAAGGGGGTCCAGTATGAAGATGATGAAGATGCATGTACCATGTCAGCCAGCTCTCTATAGACCGGGTCCAGTTTCTTGCAGTGTGGACAGGAAGGAGAGTGGAACTGGATCAGAACATCTTTTTCTGGATCATTGACGATGTCATCAAAAGACTCTGCCACAACTACCTGCAGTACACCACACAGAGGTCAGGGGTCAGAGACACCTGCTGTCTGATTTATGCTGTATATGAATGCAGGTGTATGTGGAACTGTACTGTGCTGCTGTGTGTTCTCATTCCTCCTGCTCTCTCTCTCAACCCAACTGGTTAAGGCAGATGCCCGCCCGCCCGCCCACCCACCCAGAGCCTGGCTCTGATTCTTGCCACTGTCTCCTGGTGCTGCTCATGGTGGGAATTGTTGTGTCTCTGTAATAAAGAGTCGGTCTGGACCTGCTCTGTATGAACTGTCCTGAGATAAGCGTGTTGTGATGTGGTGCTGTATAAATAAAACTGAATTGAAAATGGTGTTGTCGCACCTTGACAGCAGCGGTGTTTCTCTCAGGTACAGGTTCAGACTTGACATAACGTTTGAGACGTCCTGCAAAGTAATCATCTAGAAACCTCTGCAAGGACTGACCGTCCCTCCTGAAACACAATCAGTCAATCAATCAATTTAATCTGATTACCGGATCCTGAAACATCATTTAAAGATGTCCCCACTGTAACCTGATTGGCTCAACATGTGTGAGCTCATACAGGTGAGCAGAGGGAATGCTTTAAATTCTTCATATGTTCAGACACACAAACTAGCTCCACATGATAAACTGGCCCGGTTCCGTACGTGAACTCCTCTCTCATGGTGTACTTGTGGCCCAGTTTGGTCCGGATCGTGACGAATGGCAGCTCTCCTCCGTCTGACGTCCCCAGACCGAAGTCGTCCTCCAGCTCAGAGAGGAAGTCCTTCTTATTAGCTACTGAGAACGTCAGGCCCTGTCCAGTGTATTTAGATGCCACCTTCATCACCCTGGCAACGAGACACAGAGGTAGGGCTTAACTACAAAAACTGTGTGTACCTGTATGTGCGTTTACCTGTACATGTGCCTACCTGTTCCTCCAGTAGTTGGACCCGTGGGTGTTGTGATGGTAGTCGAGGTCGTAGTACGCTGTCAGCAGGTCACGAACTCTCAGACGATCTCTGTTCTCCACAGTCATGTGAGGACACATACCATAACTACAGACAGGTAGAGAGAGACACACACATGTGGTTCCTCTGATGTCCACCAGGTGCTGCTGTGGCCAAACTGACTGTATTGAAGTGAATGTGAAAACTTACACGTGATCTCTTATGAAGCGTCGCAGAGACCCGATGGTCAAATAATCTGTGAAGACGACAACGCGCTCTTCAAACTTACTGTTCAGTCTGGGAGGTCTGAACAGCAACACACACCTGCCAACATGCACACACATATATACTGTATATACACACTGCTCAAATAAATTAAAGCAACACTTTGAAAACACATCAGATCTCAATGGAACTAAAATCCTGCTGGATATCTACACTGACATGGACTCTGGGTAACGTGTTAGGAACAAAAGGGTCACATCGTTTGATGGAAATGAAAATTATCAACCTACAGAGGCTGAATTCAAAGACACCCCGAAAATTAAAGTGAAGAAATGAAATGTCATTGCAGCAACTCAACATGGTCCTCAGTAGTCTGTAGGGTTGGGCATCGAGAACCGGTTCCAAAATTCCGATTCCAATGGAATCGGTAAGAATTTTTTTCGATTCTGCTTTTCGGTTCCTAAAAAAATGTAATTTGCAAGACGCTGCGCAGCGCAATGCCTTTTACTGCGACCCTGTCCCCTGTCCCCTGTCCTGACCCTGAGAGCCTGCGAAGGTGCGCTTGTATTTATGTCTTTAAAGTGCAGCCAGCAGAGTCTCTGGGTACAATCAGTGGCGTCATCATGGACCGCGGCAGCAGCAAGCGCTCAAAAGTGTGGCTTCATTTTGTTCGGAAAAATGACGGGTCGGCACAGTGCAACAGCTGTGCCAAACTTATTTCGTGCAAGAGGGGATGAACTCTGAATATGATAAAACATCTTTGCCAGCAAATCAACGAGTGGACCGTGTTTGACGTGTTGAGCCGGTCTCCCTCCTTCACGTTCCTCCTCAGTTAGCCCTCAAAAGCAGAGGATACATTTCAACGTGGAACGTGGCAACTGTTGGTTGATCAGGCGCCTAAACTGAACAATAATACAAAATAAAACTACTGGGGTCCGAACTTTACGCCACTTTACTTCTTCGCTCCACATACACATACACAGCTCCACCCACTTCCGCTCATCCCATCACAATAAAAGCCCCAACTATACAGAACACCCTGTGACCTGGAACTTACATCCAACAATACCTCTCTAACCGAACACGTCACAAAAATAGCTTACATGTGTATTATGATTGACCAATAAACGACCTTAGGGTCCTACTATTAAAAAAACACAACATAACAGCCAGCACCTCGACCTGTTTTGACCCCGCCGCTTAAAGAATCGGAATCGAGAATCGTTAAGAACGGAATCGATAACCAGAATCATTAAAATACAAACGATACCCAACCCTAGTACTGAGTGTAAACT
>JAVQJF010046743.1:0-15738 GCA_036023855.1 Gadopsis marmoratus
ACACACACACACACACACACACACACACACACACACACACACCCAGCACATTCTGTCTTTTGCTCTCTATATATTTATACTTCATTAATTTTAACTGGCCATATCCACACACACCAACCTCCCTCTGCTCATCTCTTTGCCTTAAACACACTCACAGTCCACAGCATAGATTAGGGTCAGTTGACTGAGCTGGTTAACATCTCAGCCTGTAGAATCGAGGCCGACTGAATCCTCTGTGACTTTCGGCGTTGTGACCAAAAAGTGCCTTTATGTGTGTGATTCCCTAAACCAGCTGCAAAAAATCCAGGTGGGGATAATTCAATAGCAGCGTCGTCACCTTCCCATAAAGCTGCACCAAGGATTTCTAGCTCAAATCACAGTCATGCTGAAGATAACAACACCTTGTGACATTCCAATAAGAAACCAGATTAGCCCTGTTTGTCCAAATGATTTTCTGATGTTGGGCAAGAGACTTTTCTGCCCACATGAAGCAGCAAGCTGAACCTGAAGAGTAATTACTGTCTGTTTAGCTGCAGTTTGGGCTCCATCGAGAGAAAGCTGGACTCCTTTTCTATAGAAACCCTGAGGACCAGCTGGCTGGGTAGATAACATGAACTTAGCTGACATCATGTTACATGATTTGTGAGTTTGACCTGTCTGAGATTTTCAACGTGCAAAATAAATCTTTCAGATTAATGTATTTCACCATTTTCTGCTGCATAGTTACAGTTTTTCATAAACACAAAATTTTAATGCATTTTTGCTTTGGAGTTGAAACAGTTAGTCCGTTAATCGTCGCTCAACAGAAAACTAATCGGCAATGGATTCATCATCTAAGCAAAAAATGCCAAACATTTGCTGTTTCCAGCTTCGAAGACGTGAAAATGTGTTGGTTTTCTTAGTCGTCTATCGTAAAGCAAACAGACATGACACCTGGGCTTTGGAAGATTGTAATGGGTATATCCCCCCCCCCGTTCCCCAAATTTTTATACCAAATGATTTATCCGTTAATTGAGAAATGAATTGCCAGATGAATCCACAATGCAAATGATTGTTAGTTGGAGCCCTAGTACACTTTTCTTTGCTTCCTTTTAATCCCTGTTTGTCATCCCTCCCCGTTTGTTGCCCAGTGCTGCCCTTTGACATTCTTTTTTTGCTCTTTGCTGGTCATTTTTCCCAACAACGTGACGAGACTTTAACATGATCAGGGCTGTGTGACGTTACACACCTACGGCTTATTTGAGTTGTCTCCGAGCTGTTTTTCGGACGCCACGTTGCCGTTTAAGCTGCGATCTGGATCATCGCAGGCCCTTCTGGTATCAAACTGCCTTTGGGTCAGAAAGAAACAAACTGGACTCGTGACAGATTTGCTGCATGCTTGTACACATAAACACATGACACAAAGAGTGTGTATCCATGAAGTGCAGCTTGTACTCAGCATGATGATTTATAATGGCGACCTGAGAGATTGCACTTCACTGCAAGGCGAAAACCTCCTTTCACCAGGTTCAGAGAAAGAAACCGCAGCCTTACAGGACATGTTGCTGTTTTTAGGTGATCTGGTGACCGCAACAGGTAATCAGATGTTATCATGTCCTTTGAAGCACAGAGGACAGAAGACTCTCTTCTTTCTCCTTAGGAAGTTGTCGTGCGGTTACGGCATGAATCAGTACACAAAGACACCTCTTTCTAAGCCATATTTCCAGCCGTGACTGAATAACTCAATACACAGCGTTTCATCAGAATTAAAGCTGCAAATAGATGTTCCAGACTTTAAGCCCAGGGAAACACTCACTGTTTTTAAGACCTGACTTGCATTACAATTGTCAAAAGATCTGGTTTCATCGGCTGTAGCATCATTAAATGTAGGTAACCCAGAGCGAGGAGACAACCATTGAGTTTCAGCGACAGACTGAGATTTATCCGTGTGTGACTGCATTTTGCACGACACATACGGATCCATCACACAGTCCGTAATAGCAATACCCCGTTCACTACAGTACACGCCTTCTTTCCTGATGATGTGCTGACCTGCGTGTTTGCGTTTAGTTCTGGGAGGTGATCAGCGATGAGCACGGCATCGACCCAACAGGAACCTACAATGGAGACAGCGACCTGCAGCTGGACAGGATCAGTGTGTATTACAACGCGGCCTCTGGTAAGTACGTCCTGACATGTGCTGAGGTCTGTCTATGATGAGGTGAGACGTCCCCCCTGTGGACAGACTGGCTCACTGCAGCAGCAAGGAATAAGATGAAGATACCAACACAGCTGCTTTTAAACAAGGACACATTTAGTTATGCTAATTGGCTTTAGATTGTTACATTTACAGATGTGATGTGCACATGTGCTACATGTCTATGCCACCTGTTCCTATGATGAGATTCATTTTGAGGGGCATACTGCCTTAAAGAACCAATAACGCTAAAAGATTTTCAGAAAAACTACATTTTCTGAAGATGTACATGCTTAAATGTACTGCTCTGCACAGAGTAGAATGAGCTGTGTTATTAATATAACAGTGGTGCATTTTACATCTTCGAAATGCCCTCGATGGTTGTAGATCATCTAATGTAACGTGACAGTTTGACAGTCAAGTATGAGCAGCCTAAATGCTGCAGACTTTCTCAGCAGCTGAACAACTAAATAAAAGCTGATGGTGGTGTAAATGTTCATAAAAGTAGTGCATTAAATGATGTGACAACATGCACCACGGTTGCTCAATTTGGCCACAGTATAGTTCATCTTCCATCACAAAAAAAAAAAAGTGTGTGAGGTTGGAGAGCGTTTTTTTCTGTGTGTGCGCGCAGGTGGGAAGTATGTGCCCAGAGCCATCCTAGTTGACCTGGAACCAGGCACCATGGACTCAGTCCGCTCCGGACCCTTTGGACAAATCTTCAGACCTGACAACTTTGTCTTTGGTAAGAGGACACCCTGCTGCAGGAGAGTTTGAGACTCTAATGTTGCCTTCTTTAACAAAGGAGGTCAGAGGTTTAGATAAATTATGGGTGTCCCTTTTTGCTCTGTTTTGCGCCACAAGCTCACTTCTGCCGTAAAATCCCTGCATGAAACCACATGAGCCCTCAGCTCACTCCTTGACTTTGACTTAGTTACGTCAAAACAGTTGATGTTAACTTGTGCTTGTTATCCTTTTCACTCCTTGTTGTGATTTTCATTTGGTTGCTGGGTGGCTAGCAGGAAAGAAAATCATGGTAGCTCTGTTTTCGTCTTCCCCAGGTCAAAGTGGAGCAGGAAACAACTGGGCCAAAGGTCACTACACGGAGGGGGCAGAGCTGGTGGATTCGGTCCTGGATGTGGTGAGAAAAGAGGCCGAGAGCTGTGAGTGCCTGCAGGGTTTCCAGCTCACACACTCCTTGGGAGGAGGCACCGGCTCCGGCATGGGCACCCTGCTCATCAGCAAGATCAGGGAGGAGTACCCTGACCGCATTATGAATACCTTCAGTGTGGTGCCCTCTCCTAAGGTAAGACACAGAATATCGTCTCAGTGACAACAGGAAGTATTTGTTAATATGCCAGTGCTTATTAGATGATGAATCTTGTCAGAAGAGGTAATACAGTGTAAGGTCATCCAATGTCAGAGCTTACAGCACTATTCTCCATCACTGAGCTGAGTCTAGAATCCTTCACCCAGTAAAATAATTGTTGTCCTTGTCTGTTTGTCTCCAGGTATCGGACACAGTGGTTGAGCCGTACAATGCCACGCTGTCAGTCCACCAGCTGGTAGAAAACACAGATGAGACCTACTGCATTGACAATGAAGCCCTTTATGACATTTGCTTCCGCACTCTCAAACTCACGACACCCACCTATGGCGACCTCAACCACCTGGTTTCAGCCACCATGAGCGGCGTGACCACCTGCCTCCGTTTCCCCGGACAGCTTAACGCTGATCTGAGGAAACTGGCCGTCAACATGGTTCCCTTCCCTCGTCTCCACTTCTTCATGCCCGGCTTTGCCCCTCTGACCAGCAGGGGGAGTCAGCAGTACCGGGCCCTGACTGTGCCGGAGCTCACCCAGCAGGTGTTTGATGCCAAAAACATGATGGCGGCTTGCGACCCTCGCCACGGGCGCTACCTGACAGTGGCTGCCGTGTTCCGTGGGCGCATGTCCATGAAGGAGGTGGACGAACAGATGCTCAATGTGCAAAACAAGAACAGCAGCTACTTTGTGGAGTGGATCCCCAACAACGTTAAGACAGCCGTCTGTGACATCCCGCCACGCGGCCTCAAGATGGCCGTCACCTTCATCGGCAACAGCACAGCCATCCAGGAGCTGTTCAAACGCATCTCCGAGCAGTTCACCGCCATGTTCCGCCGCAAGGCCTTCCTCCACTGGTACACCGGCGAGGGCATGGATGAGATGGAGTTCACCGAGGCAGAGAGCAACATGAACGACCTGGTGTCTGAGTACCAGCAGTACCAAGATGCCACGGCCGAGGAGGAGGGAGAGTTTGAGGAAGAGGTGGAAGAGGATGCCTAAAATGAGCTGGATTTGTAGAAGGAGAAGTTAATAACCAAAAAGAAAAGAATCTCAAAAAAGTGAAAAGAAAAAAACATATTGTGATATGAAATGAAGGAATGTAGCAGAGCAGATAAGGAATGCTGGCTAGAGACGCAAAGGGGGTCTGAATTGGTTAATGGAGTTGAATGTAGTCAGAGAAGTGAAAGAGAAACAGGATAAAAATCACTGAGCAAATTAATGTGCCATGGTTTACAGTTTATTGTGATGCCATGTAGGCTGGTTTTACCAAGACTAGTCTCCGGAAAAACAATGTTTTACACTAAAGTCTTGTAGCAAATGCACAAATCGGAAGCACTTCTTGTACTTCACTTTCATCACATCTGATCTTTTACTGTTTCCGAGACAAAAACAAAACAAAAAAACAAGCATGTAATCAATTTTGAACTGTAAAGTTAATTTCACCTTGAACAAATGTGCTAAATGGTTACATTACTGATTTAAAATGTAACATTGTATTTACATTCACTCACTCCATCCAAACAAGTGTGTACGTTTTTGCCAAATATTATTGATATGACATTAGCCTACTTCTTGCATGGGAAACAGTATTTTACATTAATTGAAAACTTAAATCTCTGTGCCTCTTCATTGATCTACGGTGCAGAGTTGGACGTCAGAAAAGTCCAACTTTCAATGTTTTATTCCAGGGTTAAAGCATTTTAACAAGGGTGAAGTCAAAGAAGGTCAAGTGTTAGAAACCCTATAACTGTGACTTAGATTGTTTTGGGGAAACCAGACCTATAACCTTGAATGTGTGATTCATAAATATGAAATTATGCCATTATGTGTTAATTCATTTTATCAGTGTTCATTGCTTTTGCCATATTTTTTTTTGTCAGCTTTCAAGATCCACTCTGAGATAAATGTGAATTTGGGAAGTAGGTGGGACAACACTGTCGGTGTTTTTCTCAGACGCCAGCCAACGTCATGAGGAGCATCACACAGTGCAAATGGCCAGAACCCAGGTCAGGTCGTGGGAAGTATATCAAGTAAGCAAAATATCATCAGTATTCAAATAATCTGTGTTAAACCTCAACTTTGAGAGGGACAAACGGACAGGAATGAGCAGTGGATGTATTTTAAAGCATTAAAATAATGGAGAGAAGTTGAAAAATTCACGTTTTACTTGTTTGTTTTTTTTAGTTCATTTCATAAAAGTGAGAACTGGATTTTCCTGCATCTACACCTCAACATCTGATGCTTGTGTGTATTTGACATCACGCCAAGCCATTTGAATTATTAACGATTCTTGACACTTTTCTAAGATACAATTCCTGGGCGCTTGCAGCTCTCAGGGGAAGTAGTACACAATGTTTACACACTGAGCCACTACAGTAAGCGTTCACGCTGACGTCGGCTGTGTTCGGTACGTGATCCTCGACCGTGCCGTCTGTGCGCTTTGTTGTTTGTTGGCACATTTTTAAATTCCTGTGGAACAGTTGGGATCCCAGTGGCTGTGAAACATTTGCAAGAAATAAAAAGGCATTTGTCGGAAAAAGGTAAGGACTATTTTCATTATCGAGGAATCTTTATTATTTATTACGATGTATCCATTGGTTATATAACGTCTATAGTAGGAGGAAATTGTGAAAAATGGCCAAGTTCCCAGTGTCCAAAGTAACATCTGTTATAATTTGTTTGAGCAACAGGCCAAAACCCAAATATATTCAATTTATAATGATAAAAAAACAGAAGACCAAAATATCCTCACATTTGAAGTGCATACATTTGAAGTTTTTGCAGCATAAACTGATTTAATGATTAACTGATCATCAAAAATGTCGTTTGATCTCGGGCCAGTTGACAGACAAGCGTGTAACCAGGCCTTTTGTGTCCTTGGCGGTGGACTTCCACTTCAAGGCGGCGCGGCCTGTGATGAGGGTGGACCGGCAGCCCAGGAGGTAGTATCGCTGTTGACGGATGCCCACTTGATGGCCAGGCACTTGTTCTCCAGTCCAGTAGGTTTTTCGTGTTTCAGCAGCTTCCGGCTAACGTAGGTAATGGGGTGCTCTCTGTCCCCTTTTCCCTGGGACAGGACGACCCCCTAGCCCAGTTATATATACAGAGATATGTGACCATCAGATCAGAGAAATCGTGCACGTAATGGCCTGAGTCTCCAGAGCTGTGGGAATGACCAACAGGCCAAAACCCAAATATATTCAATTTATAATGATATAAGACAGAAGACCAACAAATCCTCACGTTTGAAGTGCAAATGTTTGTGCAGCATAAATTATTAATTGATCATCAAAATTGACTTAATTGATTGAACAGTCAATTCAGAACTAGTTTTAATAAATTTATACAAGATATCAATAGTTGCTTGTTTTACGTTAAGTCCATGTAAATCAATTGTGCTCATTAAATTGAAATTTAATTAGACAGACCTCAGACAGCTCCTGCTCTCTAAAAGAAAATATATACTATTTTTATTCTACTCTTATTCATAATCTTATAATTATTTTTTACTTTTCTCTATCTGTATTTATTCTGTCACTGATTTTCCCCTTTGGGGATCAATAAAGGCTGATCCTATTTCAAGATTGTGGTTTAATATTTCCTATACCATTGGCTATTAAATGAGAATGATCGGAAAACACGTCTACTTTATAACAAGCCATTATTATGACCTGAGCTGTGATGAACTGGAACTCTCTCTTAACCAACAGAACTTGAGTCTGAGTTACATGTCTACAGCTACGCAGCAAGTACCAAGAAATGAACGATTTTACAAATGAAATTGAATTTGTCTTTTAATCTTTTATTTAATTTTAATCCATTTATATCAGGGCTTTTCATTTGCTTATAGTTTGATTTTTATTTGATCCTGATTTAATTTTAACTTCAGCAGATTATTCTAATTTAAAATGTGGGAGGAAACCGAAGCACTCGGGGTAAACCCACGACAACACACTGAGCACGGGTGTACTGCTCACAGCTCGGCCACAGTGTTGAACACTGAGGCGCCTGTGCGTCCCCCCTGTGAGATATCCAGGCTGAACTCTCTATGCCTCCGTTTGGCTAATGGCACAGAGGACGAGGAGAGAGGGCATGAGATGGAACAAGCCGAAATGTCTGCTGTGACAAAGGTCTGTCCCAACCTCCTGCCCTATGACCGGCAGTGATTACTCTTTGCGGCAACATCTGAAGCAGAAAACATATTTGAAGATCGTTTTAACGCTGCTCCTCTTGTTTGGTGTCACCAGGTGCTTATTCAGAGTCTCAATTATATATTCGTAAATCAATGCATCCTGTGACAGCAGGCCCATCTGTAGCACTCCTGCGTTGCCCATCTTCTTGCACAGGTCCTTGTGCACCGCCTTGACCGTCCATTTCATATGGTGGCTACTTGGCTTGATATCAATGTCAGACTCTGTGATTTCTGCCAACATCATCTCTTTGAGTCTCAGGACGATGGGTTTGATATCGTTACTGGACAGATTTAAGGACACACCTTTCAGAATCTGGTTAACCAGACCCAACACCAGAAACACACAGAGTTTGTCTGACTCCAAGACTGGGTGTGCTGTGATCTCATAAGCAGCTTTGGCGATGGATTTTGGTGTGAAAGTGTCACTTTTCTGTACTAAAGAGCCTTTTTTGAGTGCTGGTACACTTTCTAATACTCCACAGATTTGATTCTTCCGTTGTTCCAAAAGCTTCTGCATGGATTTGGTGGCGCTTTCCCCAGATTGACCTTTTCCTGGTCCAGGCAGATTACTTACTACTCGCTCAATCTGAGATTCTACCGTGTCTGTACGTTGTGCGGAGCTGGACACAAGCAGGTTGCGTACCTCATGTGGAATTTCATCATCATATTCAGAGGCACAGATATTATCCACCACTTCTTCCAGGATCTTCTTCACGTCTTCGGTGGCTGTAACCGCCACACTTTCCCCAGACGAAACTTTCTCTGGTCCATCTCCTTCCTCAGTAGTTATGGAGGACTGACCTGACTCCACTGTTTGCTCCTTGAACTGGACCTTTGCGAGTGCAGGCAGACTGCTTACTTCTCGCTCAATCCGAGATGCTGCAGTGTCTGTATGTTGTGCGGCGCTGGATGCAAGCAGGTCGTGTAGCTCATGTGGAATTTCATCATCACATTCAGAGGCATAGATATTATCTGCCTCTTCTTCCAGGATCTTCTTCACGTCTTCGGTGGCTGTAACCACCACGCTTTCCCCAGATGAAACGTTTTCTGGTCCATCCTCTTCCACAGTAGTTATGGAGGACTGGCCTGACTCCACGGTTTCAATGTGCTCCTTGGCCTGGACCTCTGTGAGTACTGGCAGATTACTTACTACTCGCTCAATCCGAGATGCTGCCGTGTCTGTATGTTGTGCGGAGCTGGACGCAAGCAGGTCGTGTAGCTTATAACATTCAGAGGCACGGATATTCTTTGCCTCTTCTTCCTGGATCTTCGCTGTTTGAAGCTGCTCCTTGTCCTGGACCTCTGTGAGTGCAGGCAGACTACTTACTACTCGCTCAATCCGCCTCAGAGCAACATTCACGAGGTCCCTCTTTTTGATTTGTTGATTTGCCTGCTTGTTGAGCCAGCTGCACATCAGCTTCATAAACATTTCCACTTCGGTCTGAATATTGACCTTAAGTTGCTGCCTGTGCGCAGGGTTTAGATAGTTGAAAACTTCATTACTCAGCTGCTTAGCAATCATTTCGAGCTCGCCGCTAGAAATGTCCCTGGCAATTATTTGGTAGAGGCACACCTCGTCTGTGCCCTTTCTTATCTGCTGATCTTCCTGTGGTGGGATCATGTCTTTCACCAGCTTATCCACCTTCTCAATTAGCAGCTTCAGTGATCCTTTGTCTTTGTTTGATGAGAAGCAGTCAGGATCGCTCCTTAGTTTTGCCACAAAGCTGAGGATTGACTCCTTGGCAAATTTGTGGAAAAGATAGGCCTTGATGTTACGTCTCACCATGTTCCAGCGGGACGTTTTTCTAGATTTGGCCTCTGATACAGACTCCTTCTTAGGTGTGCCATCTGTCTCCAATTTTATGCTTTCCGTCAAAACGCTTATGATCCGAGATGCTGCCGCGTCTGTATCCTTGGAGGAGCTGGACGCAAGCAGGTTCAGTTCGTCGCGTGAAAAGTCGTCATCACATTCAAAGGCACAGATTTTATTCCCCTGTTCTTCCAGGATCATCGTCACGGCTTTGGTGGCTGTAACCACCACGTTTTCCCCAGATGAAACTTTGTCTAGTTCATCCTCTTCCACAGTGGTTATGGGGGTCTGACCTTTCTTGACCTTACAGGTGATGAATGTGCACGTCATCTTGGTCGCGCATCTTTTAAGTATTTTCACCACGTGTTTGACCATTGTCATTAGTCTGCGGGTGAAAGACTTGGAGACCAGCAGCTCGCTTCCCTCGCTGCTGCCTTCGCTGCTTCTACTTGTTCCAGAACTTTTGGAGAACTCAGAGTTTATTCTCTCTGTTACTTCTTTCACCACGAGCTCTGTCACCTTGTTGGTGCTCTTGCAACGAATGTCCTCTTGAACACCCATCACCTCCACAAAAGTGTGTGAAATAGTGTCACCCAGGCACTTGCGGACTTGTTTTTCAGATATCATGATGTTCCTCCGTGACCCATCAGATCCAGGAGAGCTTCTGAGTGATGCGGGAGGACTTTGCTTCAAAGGCACGTCACTCCCCTCTTGCAGGCTCTGTTTCAATGTCTCGTAAATGTATTGAGATATAGCGTTAACTATATCTACGCACAGTTGCGTTATGGTGTCTTCTGTGACCTTGTCAAGAGACCCGGATTCCAGCTCGCCCCACTGCACCGCCGTCAGCTTGTCCACGAACACTTGGACGAGCGGGCGAAGAGTCTCCGTTGTTGCCAGTGGAAGGGGCCGATCCATCTCCTCTCGTCTTGTATCCTTAGTATGGGCTGTTTGTAGGTGCTGCGTTGGTCTCCTTGGCAGGATGTGAATGTGTTCTGAAAAATAGGAACTAAACTAACTTCTTCTTCTTCGTCTAGTTTTTCGGCGGCTGGCATCCAGCTCATTGGTGCGTTACCGTCAGACCAGATGTAAACAACATCAAAGGAATTTGAACCATTGACTTTGATCCTTCAATGACGTCATCGCCTTGCAACTACTTCTAAACCCCGCCCCCAGAAAGTGATTGTCCAATCACAGAGTAGCAACCGTATCTAGGCCGTGCAGCGCTGGCAAGATTTGTTTCTTCTTTATGAAAACAATTTAAAAATACGCACATAAAAAAGGAATTGTAACAAACAGAACTAAAGTGCGTGTTGCTTCAATATGAAAACAGAAAAATAATGAATACAAACAAACAAACAAAAAATAATAATTTACTGACAAACGACATATAATTCATAGAGCATATCATTTTTATAAATAATCTGGATTTTTACCAGCGTACACTTCTTTAAGGAATTAAAGAAAATCTTATGGTCAACCAAATACACTCTGCTTTGGCGTAGAGCTGATTATGTCTTGACTTTTGAACAGGACTACTGATTCCTTCAGTATCCGTTTACAGAAGCTAGTAAAGATAAGTAGAGGGATGTATCTCCAGAAGGGGACAGCATCCAGACTAGTATTTAAGTATTTAAGAATGGCCAGTCTTTTACCCTCATTCTTATAAAATGAGCATTTTGAGGGAACGTTTATTTGTTTAATAAATGCTACACGGATAATATCAGCATTTCTGTAAATGATGCAGCCTATACATTTAACTTTATTTGATAAAAAACAACAACATTTTTATAGGTTCAGACAGTTTATTCCTAATAGCAAATGGGAAAATAAAGACAATTCAAGCTGACACCAGTGGCCTCTGACAGACACTCGGGACCCTGGACTGCTGAGATTAAGGCGGTTTCAGATGAATAATTTGGGGTTGGATCCTGGGATCACGCTGCTGTGTGAGACCAGAGGAGGACACATGAGCATCAGGTCACGTCCTGGTCTGCAGACTCGGCTGCTCGTGGCTCCAAGCCAGAATTGACGCTTTTTACCGAAGCTTCCCGAACACCGCCGATCTCAAACCCGACACCCACCGAAACTCTCCACCTACTCCCGGTCCGGCCCCCATTGAAGTCTCCTGTTGTCGGGTTTTAGGGGGGTGGGGGTGGACACGATTCATGAAATAAAGAATTAAAGGCGCTTTCCAGAAACCGTCATCCCCGAGCCCCTCCCAGTGGTCGCCGGATCCGAGGCTTGACAAAGGTAATTACCAACATCCAATTATGAATGTATGTCGCAGCAGTTGGCACCTTTTTTTTTGTCAGAATTCCGTTCAAAACGTGGGGACGTGGCGGGTGAAACAGCTTGCTGTTTTGGCTCTTTGCTTGTGGCCCGTGCGGCAGATTTAGGGCGTGTAACCAACGGCAACGCAGCGGAGGCAGCGATCGCAACCTCACACGAGAAGAACACAATGGACGGCGTCCAGATGTGTAACAGGGGAGAACAGCTGGTCCGGCCGCATTGAATAAGGTGTCTGTGCGCCGAGTCCAACGGCCTCCTTCCGTCGTCCAGTGTCGCTTTAATAATTCTGTAAATCCAACAATCTGCCTACTGATGTCTTTAATATATATTGTTGAGTGTTGTTGCGTAGCGGTGGAGATTGTTCAGAACTCCTAGTCGACAACATTTAACTTTAGCCTTGTAGGCATATTTATTACAACACAGGCAGGAGACATGCGACTGTTCATGTGATCCGATTTGCACACAGGCCGCAACAGACGGGAACAGAAGAAGTGCCAGTGACGTCACACCTTGGACGCACTGTATTTAACATTGCCCTCTACAGGACACAACAAGCAAGGGCGCACATAATACCATGACATTCAACATATATATATACAGTCACCGTGTTCCGTCGGTTGGCCAGGCTGTGGCGCTTCAGCATGTCCTGTGTGCGGGATGTGTCTGAGTTAACGGGTGTTTTCTGGTGCATCCCGGTGGAAATGTGTATTTGCTGACTGTGCATTTGGGAATAACTGTTCTATGGGACAGACAGCTCCTGACATAAACCAAGTTATGTTGGATGGACAAACATTCGCCCGAGGTGCCAGTTGTGTTGTAACAGATCTCCTCCAGCAAGATATCTGCAGATTTTCTTTTTCAGCTGAAACTGCATATTATAGGCTATTATAGGCTCACCTGGGGTATGTGCCCAAACCGCCATCCAGCTGATGCCTGCGAGGGAATGAAACAGCAGAGACACACCGAGAGAATGCATTGGTGCTTTATTCCAAAACACGGCAGATAGATCAAATACATTATGCACAGACTCTGGCATTGGAGTGTCTGGAAGTGGTGATGAATCCAACCCCAGCAGCTCTTCAGTCTTTATCGCTCGTTTCCTCCATCCTCCATCAGGACGTCCCCATAACGGGACGCCCCCCATTCATGCCGGTCGTGACACACCCTTGGCTGCACCAGCAGCTGCTCCTGGCTGTGTCTGGGCTGCAGAAAGCGTGAGGGGGGGGGCAGTGGGGGTGGAGGTAGAGGAAAGTGCAGGGGACAAGCGGGAGAGAGAGGGGACCCACTTTTAACGTGGCAATGATGCCAAAGGTTCTAGCATGTAAATCATTATGTTTCGTGGGAACAACAGACCTTAGCAACGGTAGGGAGAGCTCTGGAAATAATAACAGTACAAAGAGAAACCATCATATAAGCTGTAACATGACTATTAAAGATATTATGCATTAGGGCAATAGTACATCAGCAAACCAGTGTAACAGTCTGACCATCATATGAATCCGTTAAGATAAACCTCTGTCAGTCCCTCAGTGGGGCAATTGCAGTGCTACAGCAGCAAAGGTGATGGTGCAAAACGGTGTAGCAAGTGTAGCATGCAAACAGAAGAAGGTAAAAAAAAAAATATGTGCAAAAAACGGAACTTGACATTTAGGTTAAGGAGAGAAAAGGAGAGAAAAACTGAAGACGAGGCCGAACAAGACAGAAGTGTTTCAGAGGAAGATGAGAACAAAGAGACAAAGACAGGAAAGCGGAGACAGAGAGGAGCAGAAATATGAGCGACACACATCCAGAGGAGGATGGAGGCACGATGCCGCCGCCCTCCTGGCTTGTGTTGGATCTCTGTATCGGTTGTGAGGGAGGGGGAGGAATGTTCAGTGAGAGTAGCCCTCGTCTTGTCCTCTCCAGAAGCCTCTCTACTCTGCTGTTCAGTCGTATTCTTTAGACGCCACCACTCTGACTGGCACTTCACAGAGTACGTCGCTTCGCGTGTGCGTCTCGTCGGCGACAGATCAGATTGCACTTCATACAATCAGCAGCGAACCTCTCATTTTCTCGTCAGATGTATAGTTCTCTCCATCGGTGAACGGAACCTGTGATTTATGTCTTTGCAGCACTTTGTGGTTCACGAGCACTCGCACATGCAGTAAGCTAATGACTCTGTAGAACATCAAAGCAAGACGATTGAAACCTGCTACGATTATAAAATAGGATATGATTACCGTGTTTCGCTGAAGGACTAAAAGCCTCTCGAGCTGCCCACTTTAATGTTAGGGTGTCGCTTGGAAGGGACTTTGCATCGGCTGGTGTGCAGAGGGAAAGTAGACCGGCTTTTTTCTCTATTTCTTTGTATTTAAATGGAACTTTAGTCCATCATCTGAAGAAGCTGGTGGAAATGCAATGGCTTTTTATTGCTAAAGATGCAGTGATTCACTCTGTTCCGTAATGCTGCAGTGGATACAAAAGGAAAATATCTCATCTCTGAAGATCTCTGAAACCTGCTTTACATTTTATAACTTTTTGCAATATGAAATCTGTAATATTGCACATATTAGCGCTGGAGGCGATATCATTTTAGTGAAAACATATTGTCAGCAGGCCTTTGGTACACGTTGCTCTTTTCTCTTCTTTTTTTAGGTCTATGTATAAGGTCCAGTCTGCACATTAAAGGGTATGTCGCTCAGTCACAGCTTTAGTTCATGACTGATAATTTGCTTTACAGGCTTTATGAAGTCGGTCTATTAGGGCCGTTGTTGTTGAGACTGCGGTCGGAAACAGCTGGATTCCGTGTTGCCGTCCGCAGTCTAATTGTCAGTCTAATTGTGGGTGTCGAGACAGTCGGTTTGTACTGTCTATGAATGCAAGTCTTGTCAGCATTGAGAGAAAACGGATATGAATAGTGCATCTGCAATTATTTTCAAAATCCTACACTGTCAGATCTTTGCCAGTCTACCATACTATAATACTCATGACTTCCAGGATGTACTGCTCCACTGTGGTTTAGCGAGGGTCAAGTGTCAGTGTAGGTATAACTTCAAGATGCACTTGAGTTTTGTGGCAGAGAAAAGCAAAAAATAACTACTGGGATGTCATTCTTGTGGCAAATAGTCATTTTGTTGTGCACCTGTTTAAATTTAACATCCATAGTTTGTGTTCTGTAATTTCACACTCTTTCAGAACTAGCTGAGTTCTACTTGACCAGGCTTGGCAAGGATAGTAATTCTGTCTGTTTTCCATTCGAATCTCTTTCCCTTTCCGGCTGTTTCTCTCCGTGTCTTCCACTATCCATCCATCTGATTATCCCACCTTAATAACTCTATGCTACTACTGCTTAGTCTAATTCAGTGCAGCAGTCGCGAAAGGTCAAAGAGCCTCCTCGTGCCAGCTGGCTCCCGTCCATCTCATCGTCCCAGTGGGATGACCGCATACCGACGCATGTTTACTTCTCCTCCTGGGTCTTGAACTCTCTGGTATGCCCTCTCTTCCTTCACTGTCTCTCGCTTTCCTTTGTCGTCTTTTCTTCCTTCGTTCCTCGCTCTCTCTGGTTTGTGGCCATGTGTCGTGCGTGGAGAGCCGATGGACTCGTCGCACCGCAGGGGAGCTGCTCTACAGCTCACCACACAGTGTCGCGCACACACACACACACACACACACACACACACACGTCTCTCTCTCTCTGCTTTGAAGATGCTTTATCTATATAACTTAGACTCATAGGATATATTCCTTTACAGCAGCGCTAAAGATTTTCTTGTCAAGGACTGTTGGCAACGTTCTCCCTTAAGTAATTGAAAAGCTAATTTGTGAAATGCTAGTCAGTGTATCAGGGTGGTGCAGAGGACACAGATTGAAGTGGGCATGCTTCCACTTTGCAGAGGCGTTCAATTGAACACTGAGCCCAAATACGCAAGACAGCTTTACCTTAAGAAATGGGACCTCTTTTAAA
>JAVQJF010046753.1:0-18555 GCA_036023855.1 Gadopsis marmoratus
CAATTCAGATTTGTGCATTTTCTGCAGTGTTTTGCACAGCTATCCAGTTTAGCGACAGCTTTTCAGCTTTTCAGCATTCACACGCATTTTCTGCAGGAAATGCAATTTTTCTAGTTTCACAATGAGATTCTGAATATGACTTGTTTTTTGGATTTGCAATGTTGATACTCTCAACTACTGGGTACCTGGAATAACCTCAGTAAGAGGCTCCATCTTTGGTTGATTGGTTATTTTTATGCATTTACGTTTTGTAGTGTACACTTCTTAGAGAAATTTGGTTTGGCCCCTGTCTCTATTTTGTTTCTTAAATCCACTTCAGTTTGCAGAAATTCAAAGAATGTTCCCCAGGAATTAACAGCAATAAGTTATTCTAGCTACTAAATTAGGGCTCTCTTACCTCTCACCTTTTTTTTGTCCATCTTTTATGAGCTGCATAAACCGCCAGAGCAAATATGGCACTGCACCTGTTGAGTCATTACTGAAGAATTCTATATTTTAAGGATGGTGTGCTACACATACTAATACAAGGAATGAGCTGTCAGTAGTCTCCCATTGTGTTACTGTTTCTCTTTCTGCTGTCTTATTCATTTGTCACCTGTGAAGCATGTCGAACTGCACTGGCCCGTTTGAAAAGTACTATACAAATCACATTTGACCGACTTATAGATGGATTTTATCCTCTCCATTTATGTTACCACCCCCAAGTCTAACCGAGTGCATGTGAAGGGCAAGCACACTTGTGGCTTTATAGGGCACATATGGCCTCAAGTGAAAATAACGCCCGTCAATCCTGAACTGACTGAACTTGGCACTTAACAGGCGAGAATAAGCAGATAACATGGGAGGAAGGCGAGAAAGATGTAATGTGTGTAACCTGAAGAGCAGTGCAGAGTAGTTATACTATGCTATACGTGTTTGTGTGGGGGGGGGTCTGCGAGTTTGTGATATTTCCATTGCTGTCTTAAAAAGCATTGAGACGACGCATAAAGTTGAAAGGATCAGCACAATTTCCACTGAAGCAGTCATTATAATAATTATGGTTTCCATGGTACCACATCAGACCTCCAAGTTGCACACACAAACCCAGTGCTCATCACTATGACAACATAATGAAAAGTTCTCTGTGAGTGAGAGACTATTCATTCGAAATACACATCCCTGCTGTTCATGCTCTGCTTTGTAGCCGTCAAACACGCCTTCTTTTCTAATTTTGTTTGATCGGTCAGGAGGGAACCGTGCACATCATCTATGGATTCTTGGATCAGCCACTTGCCTCGCTCGAGCAGCTGAACCTGTCCCGGATCCACGCAGGAGTACAGAGAGTGCTGATGCTGCGCCCCGACACGCCGTCACCCACCCTGCCTCCTGATGTGCAGACGCTGGATGTCGTGGCGCCAAATGTCATCATACCAAATCAAGAGACCACCTACTGGTGCTTCATACAGAAGCTGCCTGAAAGCATGCCCAAGAACCACATTGTAATGGTATAAATGCCTCTAAAAATGGAAACGCTTTATATAATGTGATGAAATGTTAACAGATCCAGCACAAAAACATACGGTAGCATAAGATATGGAAGCTGCTGCATTATGTTGCAGATAATTAACTTCAGAGAGGTTTGGATTGGCATACCTGTCGTGCCACAGCTTTTAGCAGTAGAAACACATAAAACAACATGACCCTCTCTTTTTGTACTTAGTTCTTTTTCCACCTCTCTCTCTCTGTCTCTCTGTGTCTGTCAGTATGAGTCAGTGGTAACTCCAGGTAACGAGGCCATCGTGCATCACATGGAAGTGTTTGAGTGCTCACCGGATATCCACGACGTTCCAGAGTACAGCGGCTCCTGCGATGACAAGATGAAACCGGGCAAGCTCAACTTCTGTCGCCATGTGCTGGCTGCATGGGCTATGGGCGCTGAGGTATGATGGGAAACACACACACACAGACATCCACACGCATCCTCTGGACGTCGTCCTAAATCCTAACCATAAACTGGCCCCTTGAAGATGAAGCAATAAGCCAGAATGCCATAATTTTGCAAAAGATTTAAGACTCAAATGGACTCTCACAAAAATAGAGGAGCACCCACACCAACACCATCAGATAAACCAGAATATACATATACATTGACAAGTTTTTAATACACATAACAGGTGTCTGATTGAAAAGGAGTTTGAATAAAGCTTGATTGTGGTCCAGTCCTCGTACCTATTATAAGAGATAAACAAAAACTCCTACACGAGTAATATCCAAGCCTAAAAACTGTGAGCAGCAAACCTTGTAATGATGATCCCACACGCCGCACGCAGTCTATTAAGAGCTCGGAGACAGTCTGTATGTGGGAAGCACATTCACATGCGAACGCTTTCTTATATGGACACTCGACACAAACACAAATGAAAACCACACATTTTTGTATATTGGTAGCTTAGAATAAGGCAGAAAAGGTTTCACCATGGCTGATATTCTTATCAAACAGGCTAATCTGCCAACTAGCACATACATATGATGAGTATTTTACAGGCTGACTTACAATACTGGGAGTAATTGGAGTAACAGGACTGCCAGACTCCAAATTAATGCTAACGTTAGCTCGTGTGTGATATAGGAGATACAGTGTTACAACTTGTAAGTGGCCAAGAAGGGTTTGACTTCTTTTAGGCCAATGATAAATTAAATAAAAATAAAATTAATCCCTGCGTCGTCACATTTCTGTCATCATGTAGTGAAAGAAATTACAATTCTCCGAGCGGCCCTTATGAGTATTTCAAAGATCCTGTCTACGGCCCTGACAGTCACCTAGCCATCTAGTCAGCCAGCTAAAAGGTGGCAGTCCGGTGGTTAACAAAAACAACAGATTGATCTATCCGTTAGTTTTCAGATAATGGGAACCACGGCAACCACTGGAGTCTAATTACAGTTAATTTCTGAGGCTGAAACATTCAGTGCAGGAGAAATGCATCTGTTCATTCCGCCAGATAGTCATCTATCAGGCATTAAATCACCCCATTTATGCACCATAGCTACCAACCAGCCAGCTGACCAAGCAATCAAGCAAGCAGCCCACTAGTCACATAAAGCAAAGAGGACAGGGAATGGTGAGCCTGTCACCATATTTCACTGCTCTGGTCCCCACTGTATCACAGCCAGCCCAGTCCCTATCTGATTGGATTATCTGCCAGCCAAACAAAAACAAGCAGGATGCCTTCTGTGAGCTGTGAAGACAAGATTAGGTGGGAAATTTTCAGGCCCCTTTCATCACCTCTTAATAGTGTTGTTTCCTCCTCCCTGGCACCACATCAGAAGAGAAACGGGGGCCTTGCAAAAACACAAAACAAGGGAGAGAGGAAAATGGAGCGGGGAAGTTGGGCAGAGAAGAGAAACAATCATGTATGACACTGTCGGAATGCGCAGAGAGCGAGGACAGTCACAGAGAAAAAGAGGTGTGCGCGTGCAGGGGAGAGAGCAACGTCTCTAAGGATTATACTGTTGCGACATGATTAAATAAAGCAATTGTTTCTTCCATTAGAAAGAACCTCTCAGTGAAAAAGGCGAAGCTACCTTGATTATAGTGTGGAGGTTTGACAGCAGTGACTCAAAGATGAATTCTTGCTACGATAAGCAGAACAGTTCAGGGTCCAAGAGGCGAAAGAGGAAGAACAAGAAAATGTACCTCACAAATTCGACCAGCATGCCTGAGGGCGCATCCATACCAGAATTCTTTCTCTGCGTAGAAAGAAAAATCAATAACGTTTCTTTGAGCCAGCTCATAGATCCCCAAAAGGCCTCACAGACATTTGAAGGTTCTCAACATGGACCAGAGTTGATGCAGAGACTGAAATGTTTTAATGTTCAGTTTAAAAACACCTTTTCAGTCTTACAATCTGTTGCCGTTACAATTTTAAATTCAGTGGGTGGTTGGGAGTTTGTGAGTAGGCATGCCTTTATTTTTAGAGGCCATCATCAAGAATTGTAAAGAACCACACTAGTGGAGCTACAGAGCCATCTATTATCATTCCAGCATGGACAAGAAGATGTAATGATGTAATTGTGATTCCTTAGATGTACCACTCTGACAGGGGATCGCATCTCAAGGAGGATGGAGGACTGGCTTGAGGTGGAAGCCAAACATTGAATTTTAAAACATCGTACTGTGGCTGAAATGAAACGTTCTCATCTGGAGGTTTGACTAACACCTGTCAAGACTCCAGAGAGGCCAAATGTATGTCTTTCAGCATTTAATTGGTACACGTTTACACAGGAATATACCTATATCTGGGTGACTTCTTTTTCTCATCTTCTAGCAATGTCTGCCTTGAGTGGAATGTACAAGGATGCAAAAAGAAACAAAAAGTTGTTTTTCAGTAAAGTCGCAGAGTGTGATTTCAGTTAAATTTCACTAAAGCACCTGTCAACATCCACTAGTGGCTTCGTTTAGAGAAAGCTTCCTCACTCCTTTAACGAACCACAAGATACAAAATTTACAGTATTTGTAAAAAAAAAAACAAAAAAAAAACACTTTTTAAAAATTTTACTCTCAAGTTGTAAAACGTTTTTTACTCAAGAGCGCCAAATCTGTACGATATGTGAAGAGGAGCGCTTGCTACGACTTCAAAGCAGCTGTGCATAATTGAGAGGAATAATGAATAATGAATAATGTGTGTGTTTGCTTGCAGGCTTTTTACTATCCTCCTGATGCAGGGCTGCCTATGGGTGGACAGGGTTCCTCAAGGTTCCTTCGTCTGGAGGTCCATTACCACAACCCTCTCCTTATATCTGGTACACAGAGCACACACATGCACTTGAACCTGTGCATGTACTGTTACACATTGCACTTTGTCTCTTAAAAACGCACACATAAGCAGCAGGATTCTCCGCATCGCATCCCGACGAGTGCCTGGCTTATCTTCAACAGAGCGATTCATTTTCCATTTTCCAGATACACCTTTTAATTTTGCCTCTATGAGTCACTGCAGACTTCCTTATCCAGATGTGACCTCACAGTACGCACGCAACCTACATAACTATCTTCTAATCCTCCACGCATCCTTTTGTTTGTTTTAGAGTTGTTTTCTCTTGCAATTGTGCGCATCATCTTATCTCTTCCTTCAAACTTTCCTGCAGTTCAGCAGAGATGGAGCAAACAACACTAATAATAAAGTCAGGATAATAGCAATGCTGGTGTGCTCAGTGGTCCTGATTACATTTTTTAGTTTAAGTATGTATGGAACATTTTATGAGCGGGTTGACGTTAGAGCGATAATAAAGAGTTGAAGTGGCAATGTTGCAAATGAAACCCCCTAGGCCACCAGGGAACCTCTTTGATTTGAATTTCTAAACCTATCTCAGAAATATCACCAAGACAGCTCTTAACATTTTAGGAATATTGCCAGGCTGCAGTCATTTTTGTTTTCCTCAGTAGGCTTAACAATTTTAATGCTGTCTTTTCTGGTAAACGCAAGATAATAAAAGTATTAATAAAAACTTACCAGGACCATCCACACCTGTTTAATCCTTCTGTGACATAATTTCTCTGCTGACTTTCTATTGTATTATATTATATTATATTCCCCACTGACAGATCTCTATAGATGAGCTGCACCTGCAATAAATCAATTATTCACTCATACATACTTAATAGCCTGGTTTAGTGCAAAATAATTCAGGCTGGTATTTTAAGATGATCCACTAGTAAACTGACAGTATGTTAAATATTTTAATACTCCTCATGCAGGCCGCCGTGACTCATCAGGGATACGATTGCATTACACCTCTAGTGTGAGGCGGTATGATGCAGGAATCATGGAGCTGGGCCTCGTTTATACTCCTATCATGGCTATCCCACCCAAACAGCACACCTTCTACCTCAGCGGATACTGCACCTCTGAGTGTACCCAGACTGTATGTATGCAAGAAAAAAAAAATATATCAAAACACATTTCTTCAAGTTTTGTTGCCTAAAGCACAAACATCTTTTGCTGGAGCTTGACCTGTATGTCTGCCTGTTTGTCTATCCAGGCTTTGCCTCCAGGAGGAATCAATGTATTTGCGTCCCAGCTGCACACGCACCTGGCGGGACGTGGGGTGAGGACAGTGTTGGTGAGGGGAGGCAAAGAGCTGGAGGTGGTACAGGAGGACCAGCACTTCAGCACACACTACCAGGTGAGGCAGGGCTCACGTTGCCCAGAGGGACTATAGAGATCCACCTTTGTGCAATAAAGTCACCAATAAACACTTGGTAAACCATACAGTATATAGCTATACATATACATTTATAACAAGCTGAAAATTACAATCACATGCTCAATGGTCCGATGCTACTTGTTGCAGACAAGTCCACTGGTTGATCCTGAGGACATACATCTCTAAAAACAGCCCGCCCATGTAGAATTTCATTCTTTAATTAAGGCTATGTAATTCCCTAAAACAGCAGGACACTGTAGTTTTTAGCAAACAGGAGCAAATTGTTTATTTTTTGTGGACTATTTTCAGTGGTGGATTAACACAACTCCCTGACCATCAACTCATCACATCAAAGCTGACAAACAACAACATTAACATTGTTGAGAGACAGCAGATGACATCTGTTGGGGCTCTTAATGCACAATGTCCTGAGGCACACACACACACACACACTAGAGAAGGGCATCTGCTAGACTGCGCAATAAAAATCTCACGCCACCGCTGTTGTCAGATTAATCTGGGTGTACCTGTGTGGCAGTTGTACCTGTTTCAATCCTTGCAGCCTCATTAGGCATATGAAGACTTCATCAAACCATTCTCAGCAAAGCTAGAAGACCTTCACACACACACACACACAGCAGGTGAGTGTGAAAGCTGCCTCCAAGAGAAGAATCAAGAGCAACCAGCGTTTGATCTTGCTGTGTTTGAAATAAATCTTCCGTACAGAGTGAGGAAGCGCATTGTAAAAATATATCTAGTGGTAACATGGAACTGACTTATTTTTAGGTTTAGTGTTTTCATGCCCAAATACACAGAGAGAAGAAAACAGTAATCCCCAAAATAAACGCTGGGTGGATTTTCCCTTTAATGTAATGTAATTTGTCTTCTTTCCTATAGACGATCCGAGTTCTAAGGAAAATGGTGAATGTTTTACCCGTAAGTAGAAAGTTGATCACTGTGCCTGCATTTGAAATGACCAAAGGCAGGGGTTTAAGTTTTCCACTGTGCAGATTTTAGGCCGCCATTCAGACAAAAATGGGAATTTTACTGTTCTGCAAGCTCAGCCAACTGCTTCTGAAAGGTAGTGCCCCAGATGTACTCTGCCCCCACACACGCCACTTTGCATTTAAAGTATTGAATTAATACCTTGCTGCTGTATAAGATGCTTAAATGGAGTGTAAATAGGGACATTCTGTAAAATCAGCGCTTGAAATGCTGAATTCTGTTCACCAAGCGACTGGCTCTCTTCAATAATGAATTTAAGGTCGGTAACCTTAATTTATCTTCACTGCTCTCTCGTTAAACTTGTGTTCTTGCTTGATCCTGCAGAGCGACGTCCTCATAACAAAGTGCACTTATAACACAGAAGACAGGAGCAAGCCTACAGTGGTGAGCAGCACACCATCAATGTACAGGACTATTTTTATATTGCAACGGTTGAAACCTTGAGCACCATCAACAACAGCAGAATTACCTTGAGCACCGTCTTCTCTAATCTCCCTTCATCTTTCTCCTTCAAACTCGCCATATTTCCTTCAATCTCATAATCCTTCCACCCCCCCAACCTAATACCTACATCTGCACTTTGTACTATATATCTACGCCTTCCTCCCCATCTTCATCCAAATCTCTTTGTCTCCTCAGGGAGGTTTCGGCATCATGGAGGAAATGTGTGTTAACTATATTCATTACTACCCTCGAACTAAGCTAGAGCTCTGCAAGAGCCATGTTGACCCAGGATACCTGCAGAAATACTTTAACTTCATTAACAGGTAGCTCACGCACAGAAAAGCCCCACTTCTCTCTCTCTCTCCCTAAAACTCTTCCTTGTTCCCCTTGTCCTTCATTCTCTGTTTCAATATGCATGTCCCTCTCCATCCCCCGTGTGACTAAGCAATTCTTGATTTCAGCATTCATCCCTTCCCCCTCCATCCTTTGCTCCTGGGAGTGATTACTTCCTTTAATCTCAAAAAACCAGATGCTTTGTGCTAGTGAAACGCCAATTCTAACTGCTTTTCCCCCCCCCTCCATTCGATCTCTCCCTCCTTTCTCAATCTCACTCTGCCTCCCTCTTTGATCGATTTTCCTTCAACCTATCTCTCTCCTCTCCTCCCTCCAGGTTCCATGGAAAGGACCAGTGTGTGTGTGGAGAGGTTGGTGTGACGGAGCAGTATTCTCAGCTACAGTGGGATGCCTTCACCGGAGAAGTGCTGGACTCTCTATATAATACAGCGCCCATCTCCATGCACTGCAACCAGTCGACTGCACGCCTCTTTCCTGTAAGTCCCCAATCGAACCCACACACAGCCAAGCCACCAGTTAAACCAGTTCAAAGGCAGACTTCAGTTGGACGGACAGCTTGTTAACTTGTAATATAAACACAGACACACACAAGATGTTTGGATCAGAGCAAATAAATCAATAACAGCTCAAAAGCGTGCATTGTGTGATGCCTTGATCAAGGTTGTTGGTCAGAGAAGAAAAACCCCTTCTCATTGATGTGCAACATCAGTTGTGCAAGTACAAACCAGCACACACACAGATTCCAGGGTCTGTGTGAAGACACTGAGAGCACAACTAAGAGGAGTGCTATTCTCATTAATTTATTGCAATAACATCCATCACAATGGCTGGTCTTTTAGACAAACTGGCATGCATCCATTCAATAGTGCAACCACTGAAAGGCAATTGAAAGACTTTTGGGTGGAGCAATAATGCGTGAAATAATCTCAAAACTATTAAGCAGCTGGCCTTACAGTCAGGCTTTCACAGCATTGGTGTTAGTCGATATCCATATAAAAAGTGGCAGATGTTGTTTGGCACTGGAAAACTTTGCAACAAATGATGAGCAATGCACCCAGCATAGGCAGGAACTCATTCCTAAAAAAAGGTGGAGATTTTTGTAATTGTAAGAGCAATTGCAAGAGAACCTTCTCAACCTCACCAAACTGCAACCCACCATCTGTCTGAAACACAGGGTGAGCCATGCAGGTCCAACACATTCAAAGAATACACAATAACATACAACGCAATCATTTTAGATGTCTTGGTTATTGCTGACATTTAAAATTAGCTGTAGGTTCACACAAGTACACCAACTCCAACAGTTTGAATCTTTCTACAACCACTTTACAGTGTCAGTCACCCACTGATTAGGGGACCTAATGATCAACACCTACTTTCGCTTTCAACAAATGAGAAAATCAGCAACAACGTCACAAGCAGAAATAAATTGACAATTGGCACAACACTGAACAGAAATTAATCATTTCACATAAAATCACTGGTAGCGTAATGTTTGGGAACTTTGCCTTTTTGCGGAGGGAAGAAAGCCTTTTCACAGCCTTAAAGCTGTCCCATAAAAAGTATATTTTCAAGAATATATTTTAAGATGCATGATGTTTGATACATTACAGTCATAGCTGTGCAGTTACCTAATAAAACCTGCTCTCTAAATATCAAGGACACTACATGTTTTTTTGTGCACAAAACAACCCCATCGCCAACATCATATATTTGTCTTTGCAGGGAGAGTGGGACAAACGGCCAATACCGGTGGTCACCTCTGTCCTTGAAAAACCTCGCTACCCATGCAAGGGAGGCGCAAGTCCCACCAGCCAACCCCTTACACCCCCAGTCTGAGTGAGGGGGCATCCCGGCACGCTTCAGCCCAGGAAGATGGCACCTAAGATGGGGAAAGTTAAAGAAACTCCTGCGACTTTGCAGAATGTACCTGGTTTAATCTCTGTGTTTGGATAGATGATGTCCTCAATTGGGTTTTCTAACACCTGCTGTAATTATATGCTTATATAAACATCCACTGGCTGTGTTACTGTCAGTACACACAAACTGATAATTCTATTCATGAGTCATGTATCAAAGCATTGGATAAGGGCATAATTTTTAACATAATTGGGATTGACACGTAACAAACAGAAATAAATGCGATGAACAAATTGGTGCTGGGGACTGAATATAATTTTACTACTTCTTCATATTTATCGTGATAATGGCAATCAAGACATTAAACATTATGTGAATCATTTCAATGATTAATAAGCTGTTCCATATTGACTGATTTTAAGGTAATCAGTCAAATAAAAAGACAAAAAAATATGAAATTACTTACATTTTTTTTCGTCGCTTTTATAATTAACCACAGTACTGTTCACTCTCTTCTTGACATGCCCCAGTGTGTGCGTGTGTATCATTTTTGCGTGTTAAATAATTAACAAACACAGTTGCCCTTTAAAAGGAATTTATTAAATATACAAATTGTTTTGGACAGACTAAATGATTCATATCCTTTCCCTGGTAATTTTTGCTGTTTAAACTGGTCAAATACTCTCAAGACAATAACAATAAGGATAACTATTTCAAGAGCCATATTCTAGAAGCTCAGCATTGGAAATAGTTATACTTTTTGCATTTAAGAGTCAGCTTCCCTTGCTTTCTATCATAAAGACTTCCAGCAATATTCACATCACGGTGTTGGAAGGAAGAGAAATTCTACATACTGAATTAGTTTATGTAATATGTTTCACATTTCCCATATAAATCTTGTTATTAACCTAAGCTTCCACAGAGAACAACCATTTCAGTGATTAATGGCCTTCTGGGCAGAATCAATTCATCATTCCACATTAGTAAACATTTTGTGCTGAACGTGCAGCAACGCACATCGGAGAGGTAAATAGCAGCTATTGATACAAATGCCTTCTTCTACTTTTGACACTTTTTTCCGATGCTCTTCACAGAATGTGTGTGGTGAACTTTTGTGTTTGTTTGGCCTAAACTGTGTTCGTGTAAGTGGATGTAAATGCAGATGGAAAATATAATTAATAAGTGTCAAACACCAAGAATTAACCAGATGTCCTTAATTGATCTACATAAGGGCACCTGCATAAAAGACACAAATAAGTTATCAAGGTGCTAAACTACCGATTTCTCTTCTTGCTGTTTAAGTCGGTTTCCCCCCCGTTAAGACTAAAAGCATAGTAAGACATTTTCATTCCAACAACCACGGATTGCCATTAAAGAATCCGGTAGCCGACCAGCTAGTAATGCTAGCAGATTTAATTCTTATGTATATACGTAAAGGCACCATCAGTTCTCAATGTTTAGACTAAATTGTCAAATCCAAAGAACCTGTACAGACTTGGGTAACTGAGTCAGGATCATTTCAATTTTAAATCACACAAGTCATACTATACAGTCCAGCCATACTCACTTCTCCACTGTACTAAGTTCATATTTTGAAAGTATTAATTAATGAGACTAATTAAGATGCTTCACAGTAAAAGTACTATAGGGACAAAGGTAGAAGCGATTACACACCATGAACTGCTAGGAGGGTTTTCCTGTGAAGTCGATCAAAGAAAGAAAAAAGGTTGAGTTTTGATTCAACAGCACAACAAGACAAAGTGAGAGATCTTAAGAAAGCCTGATTTGGTAGATAGCATTATGAAATCACGATGTCTCTTAAAAAAAACCTAAACTAAGAGAATTGAGTTTGCAAACAGCAGTCACAGCCGTATATCACCGCAGAGCAAAGCAGCAGGGGGATGGATCAGAAAACAAAAGGGGTCCTGTTTTCTGCAACAGCTGCTTAAGCTATCGAGATAACTCTTGTTGTTTTCTGTCCTCTCTCTCCAGCAGTGTTTTGTCCCCGGCTGGTACGCTGTGCCTCAGGGTGTGGGTTATTTTTTTCCCCCTCCCTTTCCCTGCAACTCCAATAAACACCCAGGCTGTCTGCCTTAAGATATAGATACCATACAAGCAAGTAAAACTCTGTTTTTAGTCATTGTTATCAGCACAAACATCAGTCATTGTAATGTGACTCGAACTGCCTGAAGGGTTAGTGTGTAGTCTGACAATACTTTTATTCCTTACTATGGTACTCTGGCCTCATGGGATGAATTAGAAAATATTACTGCACTACAATATAGTACTATTGGGACAAAATTGGAATTAATGGCTTGACTTGAATATTGGTCTATTTCTAATAAAAGGTCTACACAAGACAAAGGCCCTGGTCGCCAACTGAGAATTTATGACATTTACTTTACACACAAATGCATGTGTAACAGTTTTTACCCCTACTATCAGCACTTTGGTTACAAGGGCAACAGCTGTATGCGACTCACATAAAACATTACCATCACACCTATAATAATGCTAATTAACATTGTCCCCAGGTTCACCACTATGCTACCTGCTAGTTCTTTATAAAGATAAGTTAAGTCTTCCTGAGTTAAGACTTCCTGAGTTAAAGTGTTAAGTCTTTGCACAGTTTTCAGTGGAAGCCTGAAAATCAAACATGCAAACTTAATGCTTGAAAATTCCACTGACATGGATTAGTTTCAGATTAAGACCCAATTCTTACATTGATACAGATGTTAGACCGTCATATCCCCTCCATTTCCACCAAATCACAGATATAATATGAATGAAATGATCAACATTTGGGATACCTCTAACAGGCTAGAACAGACTGAAAAACTGTATAAAAACGGTTGCACTTCTCTCAGCCTCATTCTTCAACCAGAGTGTTTGCTCTTTGGTGTTTACATGTGCAGTCCTTCTCAAGAATAAATGCCCTTGACTCGTTGATTCCCAGGGTCAAATGGAGATTTGAGGTGTGCCTTGGCCTTGTACGTCACTCCCATCCTCTCCAGAGTAAACTCGCCACTCTTTATGAAATCGGTACTCACCTGATGAATATAGGAAGGGACAGAGAGACAGGGTGAAATCGAGAAAAAATGACAGAGGGAGATAAGCAAGAAAAGGAGAGCGGGGAGGGGATTTAAATTTTGGGACACGAGGAGGACCGTGGAGATTAGAACAGAGTGAAAATGAGATGGCCAACTAATCCACACTCTTTGTAAAAATAGTGTTCCCAACTGGCACAGAACTCCAGAACGGACAATTTCACAGCGTTCATATCTGACAGAAGAGAATGGGGCAGAAGTTATAAAATGCTGAAAGCAATTCATTCACTCATGCTTCAATGTCAGCTCCCTCGTAACCCAGAGCGCTAACTTTGGCTGACTGATTCCCTTTTACCACCGTGCAGCTCTCCCACTGATATATTGAAGACTTTAGAGGGAACAGCATTGTGGTCTAACCAACAACCTTACTCAGGAACAAAGCTGCCTTCACTCCAGCTTCAAATGTCTACAGCTGCAAAGGTCAAAGATGTCTTTATTATCCCCAAAGGGCAATTTGTTGTACAGCCATGCAGACAGGCATGACATTACAGCACCAAGGAACACCACGAAAGGCATTTCATTATATGTTATAACACACATTTAGCAAGCTCTAATCCTGTGTGGCCGTGTTAAGTGTTCACTTATTTCTTCTTTGAAGACTCATCTTGAACTCACGGGCATATAGATAAATTAATCAATTGCGTATCCAATCAAAGCTATCAAATCCAACAACACAGGTGAGGCAGGTGTGGGTGGAGGCAACAATAAACCACACCCAGTGCGATTCAAATATGAGGAACCTGATTTAGATCCCTCTTATAATTAATTATACCCTGCCCACATGGTCCACTTCACTCTTAAATACTTCACATTACAGAAGTTTACGATGCTGTGACTGCCGTTTCACTGTGACTTGACTACATTTACTTAATTTTCTTTTTATATATATATATAAAAATTATAAAAATAATTTACCATCTTGCCCATCATTATTTGATGGTGTAGTCACCCAAGCTTAACAGTGTAACCACTTCTACACTTCCTTGTCAAACACCACTGATGCATGTACATTACTCTGTCTGACAGCCAATAAAATAGTCGGTGTCCCGACTTCCTTAGTTACCGCGACACCACAGAGCAGTGAAATGTTGAGTGAATGAAACAGAGAGAGATCAAGCATACAGAAGAGTGCAGACACTTGTATGGCTGTCTACACGTCGGTCTGCTTAGGAGAGAACACACACACGAAGCCAGTGATGTAATTTTAGGGGATGTGATCTATAATACTAAGTGACAGGAGACCAGATCCAATAAACCTCTCTCTGTGTGTGGTGTGCGTGTTTGTGCGTGTGTGGGTGCACGTGTGTGTGTGTGCATATATGTGGCCACATTTGTATGAGTGCATTTCCAAACCGAGGTGCTCAACAAAGCCAACGGCCAATCCGCATTGTTTGGCTGGTCACGACTTATGGATGGATATTAATCAAATGAGCAGGTACAAAAACAAAAAGGCAGACATGCTTTCACACACACATGCACACACAGAGCATGTCTGTCTATTGAGCACACAGTCAGATACAGATCTAAATACTCGGGACAAATCTCAGGATTGTTCTATTTCTTAGAATCTACAGAAATTGCCTTTGAGCATACACCACTTCAACCAATAACTTTTTATGTCTCTTGCTGCTTCCCATCCTCCTGTTTGATGTTCCATCTGTTATTCTGTGCGATTATTATTATCGCGAGGGTAACGCATAAAAAAACCTATTATTACGGCCAATCAAACTTATTATTCAGAGTAATGCGAGTGGTGAGGCCTGGCAGACAGCTGACAATACCTGAAGTATCTAACAAAACAAAAAAAAAGACTGACTCACCTACAAGCTCACATTCTTGTATGCAAAAACAAAACATTGAAACATAAATGTAAGATAACGTGTCCATTATTGAGTCCTCGAGTCATTAAATTCAATTGTTACTTGTCAAGATTATTTTCTTAGTGTTAGTGCAGGAATCTGCCCTTTTCAGTCTTGTTGTCAAGATTTTGATGTAAATTTGTACTCAAAACAGATTAATTGTAGACAAGTGGGATCTCACCACGCTGTCTAAACAAATGAGAAATGAGGCAGAATATAAGACAAAGTGACAAGATTATATTATATATAGATTAAACACAGAACATTAAAAGAGAGGGACACAGTGTGTATACTATATGTATGTGGGTGTAAGTGTTTAAGGTCTTTACCACTCCTCTATCTGGGTTGCGGATATATCCATAACCGATGGTTTTGTCGATGAAGAAGCCATAGTCAGAACGTCGTAGGTGACCAACGGGAACGCCATTACGGAAAATGGCCTCCAGACCAAACATTGGAACTTTCCTGGTAGAGAGAGCGCGTGAGAGCGAGAGAAAGAGAACTTTGAGAATGCCTCTTTCACATAAAGAAATGAATGTTTTAATGTAGAGTAAATTGTTGTGTGCTGGCATCGCCAACATGTAAAAACGATCAGGGGCAGAGAAAAACATTTACTTTTAGATTCTCCATCATGCATTTTTGAGTGCGTCGGTAAGATACATGTAAGGTTTGTAGAATTTCCTCATGTAAATCCTCCATCTGAAGATTAAACATTAACCATGATGATGTTAAATTTGAATTCTCTAAATTTAGTCAAATATTTTGAATGTGCATGTGTTTTTAGACAAAAATCTAAGAGTTTCAGTTTTGGCCTGTATTTTCTAAATAATAGTAGCATGTAAAATGTCTAAAAAGAAAAAGGCAGCAGGGAAATTTAGTAATATTCCATTAAACTGCTTCTCCATCCTGTTACACATTATATGTGTGGCTCAGATCTCAGGCATACAAACCACACACACTTTTTTAATCAGTACTCCATATAACTCACTGCATATTTGGTAAATACAATAATATTAAGGGTTCATTCTTAGGGTTCAATTATTTTAGGTAATGGTTGGGAATCTATTTGCAGAAGAAGTCCAAGTGGCTTCACTACAGGAAGCTTTATTTAATGAAAAACTGTTTGTTGTGTCTTCTAAACTTTCCTACAATGTTGGAATTTTCTGTTGCTGTAAAAACAATTTGTCCATTTCTTGAATTTCTTTCCAACTACCATATAACCTTAGTCTTTACTGACTCATCAATGGTGAAGCTGACGATGCGCCTCCTCAGCCCCTCCTCCTTCTGCTTCTCCAGCCTATCGCGGCCCTGGAATGGGATGGAACGCCCCAGTTTGCAGGTGAAGGCTAGCCCCGCCTCCAAGGGTGTGTCATCTGGGCGAAGGTCAGCGTGCCAATGTCTGTACCCTGATAAAGAGAGGGTGAGGAAGAGCAAAGACATTAGCTTTGAGAAGCACCAAAAGAAAGGTGGGAGATGTTTATTTTGATCAGCGGGTAGTTTGTGTAGTATTCTTTATAAAGCTACAAAGCTATAAAGTTAAAGCTGCTCTAATCAATACTTTTGTATTATCAATGGAAACACTCACTCTGATCAGAGCCGATTGTTTTATTTACTGGGTACATTTCATTAAATCTCTAGCTGAACTGGATTTGTCATGTTAGGATTAGTTATTTATATTAAAACTTACCTTTCTCTATGCTGAGTGAGTCGATGGCCCTGTAGCCGGAGTTGATGATGCCGTGCTTTGCACCAGCAGCCATGACAGCATGGTAGACGGGAAGGCAAGATTCTTTGGGAATGTGCAGCTCCCAGCCGAGCTCGCCGACAAATGACAGACGCATAGCTCGCACCTGGACGAGAGAGGGGTGGAGAGGAGGGCTTAGAGAGATGGAGAGAGGCATGTAGAGGACCAAGCTGCCATGTGCTCACTCGCTCACACAAACACAGAAACCAGCAGAGCAGAATAGAATAGATGCAAGGATACGATAAAGTACACAGAGAGGAAAACCGTAATCTCCCTTTAGAAATGAATGACATTAAAAAACATCTCTGGGGGTTAAGAGGTGGAAATGACAGAAGGAGAGTAAAGCGGGGGTGAGGTGACAGAGGAAACAGAAAGAATGCAGAGAGACACGAAATGTACAAGAATGATGGACAACAAAATTGAGGCACTGAAGGTAGGAAAGGTGACGGTCGAATCAAAAGGAAAAGGCAAAGTATTTATCAGCCTGGGGTGTTCGTCTCATAATTTAGTCCATTATGAGTATTGGTAATTTTACTCAACACCTCCAAAGAGTGCGAGCCTCCCACAGCTTCCCATAAAAACCCAATTTAACAGATATCATCTCAAAAACGTGTCTTTCTACCTGCAAGTAAACACCAGAAAGTAGTCCCCTGGAAATCAATGTAGCTGCTGTAGTGAACTGCACGGCAGCTATGGAACAAGTACACTCAACTAAAATCTAAAAGTGCAGTGTGTGTCTTGCCATTTTGTTTTCTGCACTACGGAAACATGCAGGCACAAACTGTCTTCCTGCGTTTTCTCGTACATCTCTAGGATGCACACACGTTAAATGAAACGCATGCTACAGCCTCACTCTAATGTAAGAAACCGGTGTGTGCACATTAATCCACCATGCTATGTAGTGTGCAACAACAGCTACAGGGATTTCCATGGGACTACTTCTTGTTTTTAATTTAATCAAACTTAAAGGGTTTAAGATGATTCCTGTTGAATTTAGATTTTTCCTGTATCGGTCAGGCTACAATAGACTCAACAGAAACAATATGAGAATACCAGAATGGTTAGGATGCAAAAAATATATATGTAAATGAAGAAGGGAGAGAATAAGAGAAAAGTAAGCGAGTGAGAAAATGCAGAAGGGAGTGTAGAATGAGGAGAGAAATCTCTCTCCAACAGTTTCCCCAGTGGGTGCTGTGACAGCCAGGCCATCTGGCCAGCCAGGGATCACCCTGGGCCCCATATGTACACCATGAAACACTGGGGAGGACAGTACATGAAGGCCTGCGCTTATTAACAGCACATTCTACACCAGATGAACAGGCGACAAATTCAAACACACAGAAACACATGCATGCCTCATGCACACTGTCGCTCATAAATTACCAGGCTGCACACATCAAACACAGACACCAGTACAAAAAAACCCAACACGCATGCCAGCACACTCGCTTCAACTGGCGAGTTGGGGGTGGGGGTGGGGGTGGGGGCGGGGGGGCGGGGGGAGAGTAATGAGCTATGATGGGAGCAGAGGGTAGGGAGAGAGCTCTGTATTCACAGCAGTGCAGCCATTAAAAATGTCAAACAGACGAGGCCAGCCACCAGCTGGAGCACAGCACAAGCAATACACACACGTGCGCAAGCACTTCTGCAGAGCTGCGAGTAGATGCTGACTGTCATCACTGGAGCGCTGCATAATTCATGCAAGAACAACTAAGACAGAGCGAGTGTGTGTGGACATATGTGTCGCCGCGTGCGCCGGTGCAACATGCTCGTTTTGATCCGAGTCCAGAAACAATGTAGAGGTCAACCGGAGAGGCTGAGGCCACATTACCTTACAGCATTACTGCGAGATAACTGAATGAGAACTACAGCTAAGTATAATCATGTGATTTCCTATAAAACTGCTTTGAGTTGTTAGACCTTGGGGGAGAAGAAGAAAGGTGGAAAGAAAGTAGAGAAAAACAAAAGTATGTATATATATATATATATATATATATAA
>JAVQJF010046758.1:0-52822 GCA_036023855.1 Gadopsis marmoratus
CAGCTACACTAATAACGACAGTAGCAGCAGCAGGCGTCCACATCCACTCGACGCGACCCGTGTTCATCCAGACTGCGCAGCACCACGTCTTGGATATCCAGTCTCCACACACAGAGAGACAGACACAGACAGACAGACACAGGGAAAGACAGACACACACAGATAGACATGCAATGAGAGAGACACAGATAGGAAGACAGACATGGAATGAGAGAGACACAGATAGGAAGAGTCACAGATAGGAAAACATGGAGAAAGTGCGACAGAAAGAGTTGTCTACATCTACATCTACACAACAACGTGACTGTTGCCAACACTGTATTTAAGACCTATCCATGATTTAGTTGGTTTACATAACAATAAAAAAGTGACTTTTCACCAAATAATACAATTTCTGTATGACGTGAATTTACTGTCAACATTCAATTGGAAAGTCTGAAACCCATAAACCAGGTACATCAGAAGAAGTCGAGGAAGGAGTAAAAGAATGAAGGAGTTTATTACTTGACAAGGTGGCATATTCTTGTACGACGCTCAGCAGTGCAGCTCTCCTCTTGAGACCTAATCCAAAAGTCAAGGTGCAACATCTCCATCACGATTTAACAGATTTAGGAGAACAAAATAAAGATTTAAACAACAGACTAAAAACTGTTAAAGCATCGTGTGCAGAGATATTCGTAGACGAACACCACACAATGCATGACGCATCTCTGAGGCAGCCGAAAAAAAAGGTGAAGGATACTTGAGCACTAGCTTCTTTGCCATGTCGGTTGAAGGGATGTACCACGGCTGCATCATGAGAAACATCCGGACAAGCGAAGCATCTTTCAAAGTGCCCTTCTCATCTATAGGAAGAAAGCAGGATGTCGCACATCATCAGGAAGACATACCATTTCACAGCGCAAGCATCACCTTAAGTTAAAACGCACTTAATACACACCATTAAGTGTGTATCTATTTCGGTAGTCAAAAATGAACAAAACACCAAAGATTTCTAAAGAAGACATTTTTCTAAATTCCAAATAATTGACAATTTATTGTAGAATAATGAATAGAAACTCACTTTGAGATAAGACTAATTATCTATATCAAAGAAATGGTGTTCAAATGACCCACCGAAGGCTTGGATGCACGCTTCCACCAGCTCGTCCACTGTGGCCGACTGCTCCAATGATATGGACTCCATCATTCCTTTCCTCTCTGTTTTCTCCCTTTGTTTCTCTCTCTCTCTCTCTCTCTCTCTCTCTCTCTCTCTCCTGTTTGACTCCTCGCTGAACACAAAAGAAGATGAAGAGAGCGTGCAAAAGAGTAATTATTAAGCGACAAGAAGAGAACGTGAAGTTTGCAGTGGCCCGTTGATGCTTGTTGGGAATAGTTGCGTGGTCAGTTATATTGCATCCTGCTCCGCACGGCAGTGAGTGAGGTAGTCCGCGACTGTTTGACGCTATGTATTTAGAACTGGTAAATTGAAATTGGATATCTGCCTGTCGGTGTTATCTCTTGCCGATATGATGGTTTGATTTGACCCAACACATTCGAGGTGCCAATCTGCAAAACCTGCCCTGACTCTCGTTCTTCTCGAAGGAGCACAAGTGAACTGGTCCAGCATTCAGTGCAGGGTTTAAATGTCTCATTATGGTCTAAAATGCATTCGTATTACTAAACCTATTAGTTCTAGATATGGGTGTCAATACAACACCTGAGTGGTGATTACAAAAACAATACGAACAATAATTATAGGAAGAGAAATCAGGAAATATCAAGTGTTCAATGCTAACTCAGTACACATTTGAAATGTAATACTACACACACATTTTGGTCAGGGCTCAGAAAGTATTGGGGTTCAACATCCAAACATGTGATAAGTAATAAAATATAATGCTTTGCCACGGTTAAACAGCTTATACATTAATGCGTAATAAAAATCCAAAATGTAATACGTAACAATATTAACAGGAGCTATGTAACAGTTCTGCTGCACAATGAGTACTTTTACTTGTTACATGCAGATTTTGATGATAATGCTTACCTGTTGCTACTCAACTAAGATTCTGAATGCAGGACTTTTACTTGTAATGTTGGTATTTTTGCACTGCAGTGTTGCTACTTTTATTGAAGTAAAGCATCTAATGAAGTTCTTCCACCACTGATGAAAATAGTACAAAGGTTTGACATTTATACATCCATGCCTGATTTATGACAGTGGAGTGCTTAGATGGGCATGATTAACAGGTTGCACCAGTACAAATTTGGCATACAAATAATGTCATTTTGATGGCGGTATGTGACAGCACGTAGACAGCCTGCTTTGACCTCAGTGTGGCTTATTAGAAGAACTGATAGACAGCCACATGCACAATAAACAGGAAACCATTATTTGTTATCTTCTCTTGACACGCTGTGCCGTCTGTGGTATACAACACAATAAAACAATGTTAACTACTAAAGGTTCCTTAGAAAATAAAAGTTGTTAGTGTCATTCTATCACACATTTGTTGCAGAAATTAGTTCAGAACTAGACATGTATACTGGTAACTTTCCTTGGTGGTTGAGTACTGCTCCCAGTAGGAAGCCATGGCAACCACGGATTAATGTCCAGCCACACTTTCACAACATGTACACAACACTACACACATCGCACATGCACAAAATACACATTTTTACCTAGAGAAGTGTGGTTTAAGAGTGGGAGTGGGAGTAGCCTGCAGGAATCTATTTTTTGCTCAAATCCAAGATGCATTTATTCTGAAGTAAAATACACTAATCCCATCTTCTGTATCAGTTACATCTCAATCTGGAAATAGGAGAGAAAAGAAGCCACTGGATATTTATTAAGAAGCGTGAAGGTAACCCTGAGGTTATGTTCAAGTAACGACACACCCCACTGCTGCATGCACTAATGACTCCTCTGTGTTTGAGTCTCTTGCAGAGTGTGAGAAGGGTGTGATGAGTGTGTGTATGTATCTATTGTGCCTGACACAATGAAGTCTTCCACTGCGCTGTCTCTGCTGCAACGCGGTGGGCGGACACACTCAATTACAGGCTTCACAAGCTGTCTCAGCCACACACACACACACACATGCAGGTTTCTGCAGGGATGGAGGGAAAAGAGAAGACAGAGAAAGAGAGGGACATAAGGCTCTAAAGCTTCAGTCATCATCATACTGCAAAAGTGAGTGAAAGTTGCTATAATGAGTAGGAAAGTAATAGTGAGCTTCAAATCTGTGCATTCATGAAGGAGGGATGTTGGAGGGACAAAAGTGTAAAAAACGTCACTGACTGTCAGACCACAATCAACACGATGTGCTGTTGCTATAGATAGACATGAAAGTACCAGAGGTGTATGCTAAGGTCACGACAGGAAATAAGAGTCAGCTATACAGCAGCGCTCTAAAAAATAAAACACTGATACCTGTGACACGTGTGCAGTATTTCTATCTCCATTCCTTTGTACAGATTCTCCCAAAACAGATACCGCTGCTCACGTCTCATGAATATAACAGGAAGAAAATTGGCCTTGGAGTCTATTATTGCCACACAACAAGCGTCATTATTATTAATGATGGGAGACATCTAGGTCTGAGCTGAAATGGATTTCTCTGTGACAAAATGGGCATCTGTTTCACTTTCACGTTCGGTTCAGGACGGTCTGTCCTCGATAGCCGAATGAGGATATAAAACTACTTTTTCCGCAGACGCAAGGATTTACTGTGTCCATCCCTCAGAGGGCGTGTATGACTGAACAAAAAAGGAAAGGCAGTGGGGGTTTTCAGTGCCACCTGTGCAAAAGCTGAGCCTGCTTTTAACTGTGGCACAGGCTGTGCCCGTCTTGATGATGATGCCTATGATGATCTTGCCATCTAGTCGAATACACCATTCATCATCGCGCTGACAGGAGGTCTATGTGGCAACCCGAAGAACAAATCTCTCTCTGTGCTTTCAGGAGAGCTCAAGAGACTGATTTATCCTTAACAACCCCCCACCCCACCCTTCCGTCTCCTGATCAATTTGTTAAGTATTTCCTCCATGGTCTAATTTCTGATGCTGTTTCAATAGCTGTGCAACAGTAGATTGACTGTGAGAGGTGAGGTAGCGCGCACACTGTGAGAGGTTTGGTGTCATCCTTGGTTGCCAGGTGACGACGATCCAGGGCCATTGATCGGGCAGATTAGGGGTGGGTTGGGGAGCAGCGGGGATGAAGGGAAGTTGACGGGTGCCTGGTCAATCCTGGCCATGCAGAATCTGCAGCGTGCTGCTGGTTTAGAGGCCACTGAAAATGTCACATCGTCTGGCTTAACACAGATAGACACCTTCTCACTGCTGTCCTTCTCATTCTCACCGTTTTAGCCACATGTTACTGCACAACCATGCACATCCACTGTATACGCAAGAAACGACCACAGCTTGTCTGCATGTCTGGGCATTTAAATGTAGGGCTTCAAATATCTATTAATTTCATATTAATCATCTGTTGATTATTTTTCACGTTAATCGATTTAGGACTGCAACTATTACTTTCATTGTGGATTAATCTGCTGTGTAATTTCTCAATGAATTGTTTGGTGTATAAAATATCATACAATAAATTGTTTTGCCCAAAACAACAGAGATGCTTAATTCACTATCATATATGATAAAGAAAACATGCAATGTTCACATGTCCACATATGTGCTTGCTAAAATAAATGATAAATAAATAAATAACCATATTTTAATTATAGAAAATTGTTGTTAATGAATGTTGTTTCAGGAAATGAATGACGTTGATTGCCTGCTGCTTGGTTAGTTGTCCAAAACTGGCTGAGTAATAGTAATAGTAATAGTAATAGTGAGTAATAACCTTTCAGATTTAAGCTTAGTCATAAAACATGTTAGCAAGAACATTCAGACAGACAGCCATCAGACAGACAGGCAGGCAACTGGGTGTATAAACCTTTTTTCATGTCTTAAAAATGACACTAGCTGTCGGATGATAAGACACTGACAAGCACTGAGATAATGATATCCATCCTGATATTCACATAATGGATATAATCAATGCCAGTAAATACCCCAAGCTAATGCACAGTCTCCATACAGCCATTGATTTGGTTTTATTCTCATCCCACTGGCATTTGAGTAAAACAAGTTTGATTGATGTTCCCAGAGATGATGGTCATGAGCCAAAGGATGAGCATGCATTCATTCACTCTAATTAGCTGTTAGGCGGGCATTGATAAACACTGTTCATTCTGGCCCACACAAATGTGTTTATAGAATTTTTAGCCACACTAGTGGCAGTTCTCAGATGGCAATGTTGGTCCATCATTTTGTCAGACTGACTTTGGTCACTAGGATACATCTAATAACCCCTGCTTTTGGCCCTAGAAGAAAGGTCAGATCATTGATTCAGAGTGTCTAGAGCCGCCGTCAGGTCAGAACAATTTGTCCAATGCTTTGGTTTACGACCAAAAACCTTCAAAATGACATCAGAGTCCTGGAGAACTTCCATCCGTGTTGACTGGATATGCAGCGTTTTTCTGTACGCTTTTTGACTTTGCATCTTTCCCGTATTTTCAGCCTGTTTGCTGTTAATGTACTTGTTTTGTCTTTTTGTAGACCTTTTTTCCATTTGCTGCACGTTTCCGTTGTTGTATTTGTTTGCGGCTTTTCGTGTGTGTTTTTGACTTTGCATCGTTTCTGACGCTGCGGCACGTTTCTCCTGATACAAATGTTTTGGGCCATTGTAGCGTGTCTTCCCTTGTCGGTCACCGTACTTATCTATTGTAACTGATGAGTATAATGGTGTTAAGAGTGAGTTTTCCATCCCTCTATCACATGGATAGGAACTCTAAACGAATCCAACCTAGTGGCAAACTCTCCTAGAGTGGCCATATGGACAGAATTACCAGACTGCAAAAAGACATACAAACACCACTTCTTCATATACTACACACCCCACCTTTATCTCTTGCCCAACACCCCCTTGTTTGTTTCAGGAAGTTGTAAGAAGGGTGTCACATGATGGCACAGATATAGTTCACCAGAGGGGCCTACAGTGCGGCTGGTGACAGGTTCTATTTAAAGACTGCAGGGTACTAAGAGCAGGAAGGGAAACATTTCCTTTTCCCTGGACACACAGAATGCCACATCGGTGGGGGGGCACCGGCTGCAAACTGAGATTAGCAGCTACAGTTGCTCCTTCGGGGGTGGGGGGGGGGGTTATGCGAAGGAGACAAGAAGCATTTTTTCATGATCTTGAAATAACAGAAAGAAGCGAGGGAGAAACACATGCAGATTCCACAATGTCTTGCTGGGACAGCAGCTGCCAGAGTGCAACGTTTCATTACGTCCTCCAAAAATGAAAAAAGTCCTGCATCCTGTTCAACATCTGGCACGCTCTCATGTCTCACATCTCATGTCACACAACTTTCTGGTTCAAATGAAAAGTGTAATGTCTGAGACAGAAAGGGCATGCTGCGGATGCCATGTGCTGTTGCCATGTGTGTCGGACTGTTTTTACTGCTTTGTTTTGAGGCTTCCTGCTCTAACTTCTGTCCTTTTGCCAGATGTGAATTTGCTTCATAACAAATACCGGAAGGGTGTGTTGGTATGTGTGAAATGTGGCGAGTCTATTTGAGTGTCCACACTTCTTTTTTAACTTGCAGTTCTTTGTGCAATGCAATTAATACTCATTGCTCTTACATTAAGTTTTGTTTCCACATTTTTCTCTCTCTCTCTCTCTCTCTCTCTCTCTCTCTCTCTCTCTCTCTCTCTCTGTATGAGAGTGTTTTTCTTACTCAGCTATCTCCCTGACACATACAAAACTTCCTTCTTAAACTCTCGCTGTGTGATGAGTGAAAGACTATGCCACATGGCAGAGCCGATTGTGTAAAAGGGCAAACATGGTGCATCAGCTTTTGCAATAAGACATTAGCGTTCACTTCTCGCAGTGAACATCTAGGCCAACAGTCCTGCCAACGGTCTATTCATTTCAGGGAACGCCACGGTCAGGATTCTTTTTCGGCTTTTCTGCAATGCTTCACTCGGGAGTCTCACTTCCTGTTGTTGCAGCATGTTTCAAATCCCATGTCACGATGTTACAGTAATCTGAACTATCCATTTTGCAAGAAGAATGCATTTACCAGATAGCAGATTTATGGAAAATAATTAATGATTTATGGAAAAATGTATGACTTGCTGGACGATTTCTTCTTCCACAAATTATAAGATGTAGTTTGACATTTTGCGAAAAATGCTAATGTGCTTTTTTTGCATAAACTTTATTGATACAACTTTTAGCTTGGTGGATTTTCTTACTTTAGAACAGAGCTAGGCTAGATGTTTCCCCGTGTTTGCAGCCTTAAAGTTTGATATTTTGGGAGAAATATGCGTATTCCCTTTCTTGTGGAAGCGCTTAGCATAAATACTGTGAACAGCTAGCCGGGCTCTGTCCCAAGGTAAGACAAGCTGCCTCTAAACCTCTAAAGCTCACAAGTTAACATGTTATATCTTGCGTGTTTTCGTTTATCAATACGGGGAAAAAAACGTATTGATAAACGAAAACCAAATTCCAGTCTTTATGCGAAACTAAGCTAACCAGCTGATGGCTGTAGCTCCACATGAGAGTGTTATCGATCATCTCGTCTAACTCTTGGCAAGGAAGTGATGCTGAAACCGGTAACTGTCACAATTCAGGATGTCTAAGAAGTGTCTGTGGTTTGCAGAACAGGGCACATACTGTATCTGGAGACAAATTTGTTCTTGTTTGCTCTGTGTTTATCTGCTTCGTTTCCTCCTGCCCATCAACAGTTGAGCTCCAAGTTGAGCTATACAGTCATTCTGAGACAGATTCATGTTATGTGTGAATGCAAAGAGTTTCACATTCACCCACCCAGTCTCTTCATGTTTTAACAGCGTTAGCTCTGGCTAGTTCCTGTTTACGTATTCCTCCCTAAAACAGCTCGCATCCCTAAGCGGACCACAAACCCCACAATTTCCTGTAGTCATAATGCACCATTCATTATGCACATTCAGGTAAAGAGCGTTAGAGATTACAGACTGCAAAGAGGTCGAGATTGAAAATACAGGTAGAGAAAAGAATGTGCTCTTTTGATTGCAGTTGCAGGATACTGCAAGTGTTATACTCTAGTAACTTCTCCATTCCCTTTCTGAAAGTGAGGCACGCCTAACATCTGTACCACAGAACGATGCCACTCAACTGCAACCGTAATTAAGCACGGCCATGCAATCTCCATCATTGCTAATTCCCTGCCTTTAATAATCGCTACACAAGCTACGATCCAACAGCCAGTGAGTTTCTATCCGCCCTCCCACCAGGCTCATCCACTGCAGTGTTTCGCCCTGACTGATTTTCATGGTGATGTAGGAGCAGAAATTTCCCAGGAATTCCATGGAGGGATGGCGAATGAGTAACGATGACAAATTTCCTGGATTGCACCATTGGGGGAGGTTGACGTTTTGCAATTCTGAAATGAGTTTGAAAAGGCTTGTGCACAATTAGACGAGCTCCTGTTCGCATTAAGAGGTGTCACATCCACCCCCAAATACAGCGTTTACTCTCACAGTTTTTAGATCACTGTTAAACCAAATCTGATTGCGGCTCGGCGTGTGGCGCGTGTCTTTACGTTCTCTTTTCTGGTGTTTAAATCCGTTTTTAAAAAAAACACTCCCAACAAATAGTTCAGATGAAAACAAATGCAGGTGACCTAGGTGAAGTTATTTGAATAGGGGGAGGAATCACTCCAGTTTTATGGGATGATGCAGGTAATTAGGAATTTAGTACAGGGGCTGTGGAGGAATCGATGGGATTAGCTAATGAACGTGAGATCGTGAGGGCAGTGGACAGAGGCAGAAAGTGCACTAGACCGTAATCACCCCCAACATCCAGCACACTCAGCTCTGGCTGAGCTGCTGCTCTTGTCTGCTCTCTGTAATTATTGAGTTGTGTTTCCCTCTTCCTCCCTCTGTTTCTGCCTCAGTTTTATTCCTTCCTCTCCTCCTCTTCCACCTCCTCACAGATTTGTTGCTGTCGGTTTTTTTGGCATAAAGCAGCAGTCCTGCACAAAGGATCCAATTATGGTTGGCTTGCCTGATAAGTGCAACGCTGCTGCAGGTTGAGGTGGAGGAGGTGGCTGGAAGTGATGCTAAATATCAAGGGTGGCCGCTCCAGAGGCCTGAAGTAATTGCACTGCGGCAGTGGAGGAGAGAAAGGAGAAATAGAGATGCAGAGGCTTTCTGTTCTACTTGATTTTACCACCATACTGGAGATGCTTTGAATCCTTGCAATCCTTTTTAAAGCACTATATCTTTCAGGTCAAGCACCACTTCACTTGTTGGGTGCGTGAGCTCACAGATGCCATGGGTTACTTTGAGGTAACTGATGATCAAATAAGCTACAGTCTGATAAAATGGACTTTGGAGTTAGTTGTTTGATTGTTTGTGCTTTGGTGACAAAACACTGCACATATGATGGCCGGTGTTGATCGCTGCTTCATTTGCATTCTCTGTATCAGACACCGATCTGGTGAACAAGTGCACACAAAGCACACCTGTCCAGTATTCAAAATAGGAACCGTTAATCAGCAACATGCAGCTCCAGCCAAACCAGCCTCACTGAAAAGCACTGATGTGACTTTTCTGCCACCCACAAGGATGTGATGGGATGGGATGCAAAACTACAGCTGCTGAGACTTTCAAATGTCCAGAGAGGCAGCCAGTCACAGCTTACAAGTCAAATCCTACTGCTCTGACACCGAAACGTGGGTGGATAAGGCAGGGGTGAAGTCGGGGAAGATGCCGCAGAGCCAGTAATCAACAGGCCCGACACTGAAAGATGCCTCCTAATCCCCCCGCTGCTATGAGGGCAGTGGGAGGAAACCACCTTGAATCACCGCCAGTCAGACAGCTGCAGCCTGTATAGGAGAACAGGTAATGAGGGGCCTAACTGAACGAAAATAAAGAGGTAGAGCACGGTAAATCTGACCTTTCACTTGTTTAATTCAGCAGCCAAGGCTGGCTCACAGTGAGCTGGGAAGGGGCTTGGAAGGAGTGTTATTCCCCAGTCACGGTGAGTCCTCATCGGTTATTAGCAGAGCTGCCAGGGGTCTTGGCAATCAATGTCAGTGCAATTTGACAGCTACCTCAGCAAGCTATCAGCCACGGCAGGTGCACCGTGGTCCAAAGTGAGCTTCTGCATCAACCCCTCCTCCCTCGCTCGTCCACAGCACGGCCAAGCCGTGCCTTTGCATGCCAGCAGACTTTTGCTTACCATCACTCTCAGGCCAGCCACAGCAGGGCAAATAAAGACCCTGCCACTCCCTCAATCTAATTTTAGGAACAGGCGTTCCTCCATCCTCCTCTGCCCTGCTCAGTGCCCTGCTCCTCTTCCTGAAAATCACAAAGTGTGCACAGGCACAGTTCATTCCATCAGTTCAGCGAGTAGATATCTGACAGCTGCAGGATGCAGCCCGATGTCTTCTACGCCTGAGCGCAGCAGCCGAGTTACTTTTCCCAACACAAAGCACAAAGCGCATCCACGGCTCCCTAATGAGTCAACATGACACTCTCATGGCTGACATCGCCGCGGTTGCTGGTGCGAGAAGGACCGCGCCTGGTCTCTTCCACCGTTGCAACGCGCAATAGTGCGCGTTAACGCGGATGTATATCAAACTGAACTGGGAGTGGAATGTTTCCACAGAACAAGTAGCTAAATCACTGTGGCGGGTTCAATCTGTATATATATATAAGTGCCTGCCCAGGCGAGAATGACAGCTGCCACCCGCCAGTGAGTGAAAACGTCCTCGGTTTCGCACTAACATGCAAGTTGACACAAACACCTTACCTTCAGAGTTTGCAGGGTCCCATGCCCTGCGAGAGGAGGCTTCAGTGGCAACTGTTGTGGAGTGAGCGCCGAGGTGAAAAGCGTTACATCACCAGCCTCCTGCTCGGCTATAGCGGAGTGGGAAACATCGGGTGATGACAAGAGACCCACAAGAACTCGTCAGAAGAGAGACACAGTCGGATCCTTCTTTGGAGTTGCCGCAGACGGTCCTCTGGATGGTGGCTGTGCTTGTAATTGTTTATGTTTTTGGGGTTTTTTTTTTTATTTTTACGGCACATTAACCCTCACAACGCACTCGGAAGCAAGTTGCGGGTGTCAAGTGTGCTGGTGCAGCAGAAGCAGCTGACCCCCCCCCCCCCAGTCATCTGGTTGCAGCTGGACGGAGGTGCCAGCCTTTTTTTTATTTTTGGCTCACGTTCCATCCGAGCGGCGCGCAATCGCAACTGCAGCGCCACAGTCCCGCCTATTGGTAGTATATCACGGCAACACCCACAGAATGTCCCCACATGCTCTTTGCGCGCGAGCTGCCACGCACCATCACGCACACGCACAACATAACAGTCTCATGCAGTCTTCAATGCGCCGAAGTGCTCTCGCGCACGCCCGCACTTGCAGCTTGGTGCTGCCTTCAAAAAAAAATACACCCCATGAACTTCAAAAGATTTAACATTTTTAATTCAGAGTTCACGTGCATTTTGGCTGGATGACATAGAAGCTTTGCAATATGTGTTTTGTTTTTGTTTGTTTTTTGTTTTTTCCCCGCTAAACAGCAGGAGCAGAATAGGGAATTCGCGCATTTATTTATTGATAATACATGTGTTTATCACAGTGCATGGCAAGTAGGAATGTTTGCTGCATTGCTGTTTTGGGGGGTTAGTTTAACCAAAGAGGTGCCACGTTGTATACATGTTGTTGTTTTTCCATTGTCATGCATTGTGTTCATACACAGTAAACATACCGTACCTGTTGCTACAGGAAAGGCTTCTGCCCCCTTCATGGCGTCACGTGTTGCATTCAGGTCATGCGGGAGATATGTGTGCCACGTGCAAGGGAATTTAAGCTTGGACAACAACCATAAAATGGTTTATTTGATGAAGAGTGAAACACTTTGTTTTAGACAACATTTTACATGTTCAATTCAATTCAGTTCAATTTTATTTATATAGCTCTATATCATAACAGAGTTATCTCATAGCATTTGTTAATATAGAGCAACTCTATATATTGCTTATCTGTGGAACAGTCCGTTTGAGGATCGCATACCGTAACCACACATGTCAGCTGTAGAACGTTCTCACTGGTGTTTACTGTGTGAGGCTTTGAGCTATACTTTTTTTTTGCCATATTACAAGAATATGCTTGCGTTTTGCCTACTTCACCTAAACATGGTATCTTTGAATGTTGCGTCACTGCTGCTTGTCTTTTTAAAAGAAAAACAATGTGAACATAATACACAGGGTTTACGCTTTAGTCTCTTGGTTTGCATGAACAAAAAGAAAAGAATTCTAGAAATACAGTTCCCCATGTTGAATAAATATATATATATATATTTAACAGGCTATGTATATATACATATATATAGCCTGTTAGAGTGGCTGCTATCAATAACTGTGACTTCTACTTACAACAATGATGATACAGTAACTGACCAATAACCTTTTTTTTTAATGTGTTTGATTTAAAGTGTGTGAAAGTAGGTTATCCTGTCAACTGGTCTGCACGCTGACTGGCTGTTCAGCCTGACATGTCTTGTCTTATCCTCCTGGGGTCGTACTACAAGCGCTCTGAAGTCGCGATTGCGGCACTTCCGACAGCACTTGAATGCAGCGCCGTGTAGTCCCGCCCTACCAGGAAATACAAGAGAACCTGAAGAAACGGTAGGTGCAGTCTAACGTTTAGAATAATACTTTTAAACATGTCGACATGAGCCGGTTTGTCATTGTGAAGTTACAGGACGCTCTGTGTTTGGCAAAGCATTTATAAATATGTAATGTCAAAAAAGTCAAGAAATCGTTATGGTCACTAATATTGCAAGCTGTCCTTCAGACTGATAGTTCAGAATCTAAAGTAAGTTTTTAATAATGTTGTGTACTAAAAATCTGGATATCAAAATATTCAAATGATTCCAAGTCGCTATAAAGCCATTGTTATATGTTGCAGACACCTTGCAGCTCTCTTAAAGGATTGTAAACTGACTTTTCATTATTTGGAACATTGTTTCATGGGAATACTGGAACGTGAGTAATGGTGTTCATAACATTTCAAGACATCCCCATGTATTTTATTGGGTTAAAAGAGGAATGGATTTTTTATTTATTTATTGATTTATTTGTGACATTTTTTTATTTTTTTCTTCCCAGTATTGACTGGAACTTTCATGTTTTGAAATGTACAAACAGACCTGATGGTGCAATCCTTTCTCAACAGCAGTCTGGACATTCCACGGGATTCCCCCTTCTTGAATTACTACAATAAAGTGACACGGGCGAGGAGGCCAAGGAAGGAGGGAATCCGTTCATCAGAGGCGACAGCTACAACGTCTGTTGACCAGCATGGACAGCCAGGCGGTGGGGCATTTACTGGAGGAGTGTCTCGCAGCAGTTGCAGCTGCTCACCAGTCCACCCAGCCCACTGAAGCAGAGAGGCTGAACTACTGTAGCTTCAGAGGTCAGGCACAAGATGGTAGTATGCCGTCAGTTTTCATTTGGGCATGGGGGGGAAAGTCCGATTGGGATCTGGTTGAGGACATTTGGTGGAGGAAATTGTGTTGAGAATGAGGGACAAAGGCATTCTCTAGAAATGACCGGTGCATCCAACGTGAAGTCGGCATGAATTTGAGAGGGTTTCCTTTTGTTTAGCTAATGCTTTTCAGTAGCTCAAGCCAGCTCATTGTAAACCTGCTCGTAAACTCAGTATAAATCCGTCCCTCTTGCCTTCCCGCATATAACACGTCTCTGCCAAAGGAAGTACAGAGAAGTTGGCACAAAAAGAAAGTCACAAAGTGAGTCCGCATGTGGGAAGGGTGTCCCAACCCCACAATTTGAAGCTCTGTTGTCAGTATTTTGTGAATTAAGTTGTCAAAGTAAGAGGACTCTGCTGCCCTCTAGAAGCAACATGTGGTACAATAAGAGCAACACCTATGTTTTCTAAACAGCAATATGTCCAGCTTTTCCTGAATGAAGTTGACAATGTAGAAAGTGTTCTAGTGTAGCTTTAGGAAATATTATTCCCTCCTGCAAAACAGGTTTAAGAAGTTTACAAGTCTTTTCCATTTTAGTCATCTTTAGGCCATTTAATCTTTGCACTCCTACACACTTGCGTTGGATTTATGAACTTCAACTTATTTTCCTGTAGACTCGCTGTGTGCAGAACTGGCCTCTCTCCTGCAGGAGGCAATGGAAATGAAGTGGCCCTTTGTGCCGGAGAAATGGCAGTATAAGCAGTCAGTCGGTGCCAGTGACAAGACCAACCTCAGTGACCTTATCAGCAAGCACCTATCACAGCTACTGGTAATAATCAAACATCTAAGTAATGGTTTCCCTGTGGTGTTCCTCAGAATAAGTGGCATATACAATGTTTACTGTGTCGCCAGGCTATTCTAAAGGCTTCCATCATGGCTCAGGAGGCAGGCACGGCAATGGCAGTGGTCTTCTTAGTCGACCGCTTCCTCTACTGGACAGATGAGTCCAGTCGGCTGCTGAAGATCACCAAGCTGCTCCACAGATGCCACCCTGCCACCGCCGTGGCCCCACAGCTGGTCATTCGACAGGCCAGAGTCTACCATAACTCTGGTACAGAGGGGAGGAGGGGTGGGGTTGAATGATGATGCTTCATTATTATTCTTACTTTAGCAGGTAGCCACTGGCAATAAGTAATTTGAGTGGATGAGTAACACTTCATGCGTCATGCTAATCATTATTTTGGCATATAATAGTGATTGATGCAAACTGGTATGGAAATTATATGAGAAAAGACTTTCAATACATCGCCACCGTTACACACTTTCATTTCAAAGATTGTTTGGTTTTGTTATACAGAGCTGGCTAAATATGAACATTATAAACATCTTCCCTGCAGGCAAACTACAGAAGGCAGAATACATACTGAGCAGTCTCATTATCAATAGCGGGGCCACTGGTAGGTCCCTTTCTATGTCATTTTAATTTGCTTTAATGATGCAATGTTTGTTTTTTCTCACAAGATAAAAAGTGAAAGGAAATCTTTGCTTTCTTACACAGGTTGTTGGGTTTACCACTCTGAAAGTGACAGGGTTCTTGTGCAGGCCGTTAGTGTTCAAGTGCGTGGAATGATTTTGCAAAAACTAGGTAAGATCTCTCTTCCTGAATGAAAGAAACTAGTTCCCTCCACTGAAACATTGGTAGTTTTGCCATTGTGTGCTCTGTTTTAGGCCTGTGGCTTGAGGCCGCACAGCTAATCTGGGCTTCTCTGGTTGGCTACTACGCACTTCCTCAACCTGATAAAAAGGTAACACAGGCACAACCACAATATTGTCATTGGGCTGTTGCCACATTATGAGCTTGGACACATATACATCCCAGTTTACACACTTCTAAACCTTTGCTCTGCTTATCTGTATATTTTCTAGGGCATTGGAGCCTCTCTTTGCATACTGGCCAACATATTGGTGTCTATGAATGATGAGGACTTCCATGTGTTTAGGACTAATCCAGATATTGATTTGGTAAGTTTAATTGATATAATATTTTTTTGTGTATTATTGGCTTTGTATAATTACTTGTCTATGCCTGTCTGATTGTTTGGAACAGTCATTGCTTGGGGACAGCAGTCATCGTCTTCTTTCAGCAGCCCAGGCAGCTAAGATGGCAATGGTATACTGCCAGTACACTTCACTCTATGTGTTGACCAATGTGGTAAGTTGTTCTATTGACGGGTCTCTGCCAACTGACATGAGTCAGAGGTTTTCAAAAATTGACACCCCTCAGACAAAATTGAGACAACTGCGCATCCCCTTCAACTCTCCCATGCCCACTTGCAAGCCTCACAGTTTCGAAACCTCTGACTTGTCCTTTGAAAATGTCAGAAAAAACTCATAGTTTCACAACAGAGACAAGTGAGGTACCTAATGAACAGGTCCAACAGAAATATCTTCTCACGAGGTATAAATCTTACTCATTGCAGCTTTAATTATTCTTCTGCCTTACTTTGACCTCTTTTTCATTAGGTAACTCAAGGGACCTGCTTGTTGTCGTACAGTTTCTCAGTGGCGTGCCCTGACTCTCAGAGGCAGTCGTTCCTCCTGCAGGCTCGAGAGGCATTTGCAATCGGCCTGCTCACCAAAGCAGAGGACGAGCTGGTCACCAGCAAGCAGGAGCTTCACAGCTTCCTCAAGGCTGCCTATTCCCTCACTGTCGCTCACAAGTGGCTTGGCACTCCTCAGGAAGTTGAGGTGCAGGCAACTCAAGCTTGCCAAAAAGCTTTGGCAAATTTCTATGATTTCTGCCATGCAGATACCCAGGACAAAGACAGCCTCTGTGCTGAAATCATGCATCTGGTCACCCAAGTCAAGATTCTGTTGCGAGTAGAGCCTTTCCATAATCCGGACAAGGGGTCTTTTATCCCTGACAGCTACAAAAACATCAAAGACACATCGGTAACTTTCACTCTGGAAGGTTTTGCCAAGGTGATGCAGAGATTCCAAAAGTATCATGAATCACTATGTGAGGCAATCAACACAGGCTGCAAGAGGACTGCAGACGAGCTAGATGGAGCGAGGCTATGTATAACTGCACTGGGAACAACCATTGGTACACTCAACACAGAATGTGGTACTGAGGCTTGCAAAGTGTCAAAAGAGACACCCAAAGGAGATAAGCCACAACAGAGAGGTTCAAATCCATCTACTGCACACTCACCTCAAAGGTCTGACCTGTGTCCCACTCTAGGAAGCGCAGATAGCCTTGGCTCTTCATGGCAGAACCTCTCCTTGAGTAGTTTGGGGTCTCCTAGGCCCAGCAGCAGCAGCTACACAGGAAGTATTTCAAATAAACCTGTAGCAAATGCAAGCCATCAGAGCAGTCTGACCACTGAGGTTGATGATGATATGTCAGACAGCATGCTACAACCTGCTGACGAGAATAAAAACAAGAAGCAAGACTTACAGGGTTGTAACTCTGGTGTCACTTCCCGTACAGTCCAGAGAGCTGCTGAACCTGCCACTTCCTTCTGGAATGTGAGTAGTGATTCAGACAAATTTGAAGTGATACAAGCTGGAATAGAGACACTGGGCACTGAGGATGATTGGATAACTGATGTTGGTGGTGTGCCGCTGAAACCATCAGAAGCTGGAGGAGCAGCACAATCCTTATCCCAGCTAACTATCAGAACCTCCACCAGCTCTCTCAGTGACAGTTGTAGTTCCCAGTCGTCATGGGAGAAAATCTCAACTCACTTGAGCTCCGCCACAAACAGAAAACCTCAGCCAAGTAGCCTATTAAAAGTGGAGACAGGCCAAAGCAGTAAGTCACAAGAGTCTGATGGGAGATTCTTCCTCTTGGAAACACTTGATTCTGAAACCACTGATTCAGCTCATGATCCCACACGCAAAAACCACACATCTGGATGGGAATTCATAACCTCGTCCAAGCCGCAACCTTTGGAAAGCCTTAATGTTGTCCCAAATATGGACACTGATGTTGACGCAGTATTTGTAAAACCTGCTACCAAGAACTCCTTTGCAACCCCACACCCTAACCTATCCCAGTTTGTCCTGCAAACTTCCACTTCCACAGAGAGTTCATTTGAGATGCTGGAGGAGAATCAAAGTGGGCACCAACGCAGTGCAGTCACTTCTACAGAAAAAGTGAACGTCCCTCAGAGGAAGAACCCCTTGTGCTACAGCTGCCTAAAGCACAGTACTGTAGCTGCTGTTGTCCCTGAGAGACAGTATTTGTTGTCACAGCATGATTACCAAACCCTACTGGCTGGAGTTTGCCATGAATGTCTGACGAAGAGATTGCACAGTGACAAGACACAATTCAAACTCAAGAAACACAGAACTGCCTACAGTAAGTTTGAATTCCCTTTGTTGTTGAAATGTGCCTTTATCATCAGTATATCTTTTTAATCACATTAGCTGTGCAGCTCTAGGGATGGCAGTACACTACTTTGGTGCAGATGGAAATATCTCAACATCTAGTGTATGGATTGCCATCAGTTGTCACGGATGAATTGTAATAACTTTGATGATACCCTGACTTTTCATCTAGCGCCACCATGAATTCATACTTTAAAATATTTACAATACTTTGCTTTGTGACCAAGTACCTGCAAAACGAATGGCATTGCCATCAGTACTTTGGGCACCATTGTAATCACGCAAGTGCAACAACCAGCACCAAGCGGCAGGTCTTGGGTCCATGGACTGTGTGGACTTCTCCAAGCGCACCTGCTATTTTGGTTCATATATGTGCAGCAATGCAATGTGCAAAAGGGCCCGGCGAAGTGGAATGGAAATGGCAGGGTGTGGTGATTAAGAAATGTGTTATCAGCGAGTCACATCACTGGTGTCGTAGCTCTGAAACAGCTGTGGCATGATGATACAGCTCGGCACCTTAAGAAATATCAACAACTCACTTTGCTTCCATTGGCACATTTCAGTAAACCGCCCACCTGTGTGCACCTGTCCTCTCCTACCACACGTGCGTGCACTCTACACAGATGGGAAAAGTGAATTTCAAGGTTGTTTGCCACGAAAATAGTGCCCTTTGTTTTTATCGCTAGCCCGCTAAACTATGATGGTGAACGTTATACCTGCTAAATGGCGGCATGTTAGAATTGTCAGTGTGATCATGTTAGTATGCCGATGTTAGCATTCAGCTCAAAGCAGCACTGTGCTAAATTACAGCCTCACAGAGCCGCTGGCATAGCTGTAGACTCTGAGTCTTGTACTTCTATGTCCACATTTCCTGGACTGAGCAGAAAGGCCTTTGCATCAAAACCATCACTAATAGGAAACATGTTTGTATGTAGAAACCCAACTGTGTCTTAATCTCTGAATGTCATCTCTATTAGGTGCTCTTCATTTAAAGTTCTCCAAAGCCACAGGACTGTGGACAGCCAGGGAGACCTGCGTTTACATCGGGGAGCCCATGGGGATGCAGGGCAAGCATAGAACAACAATATGGGTACAATTTTTACACCAGGAGGAAAGGCTAAGTAGGTACGCAGCCACACATTCAAGGCACAATCTGACCATAATGACTTGAAGTCTCACTTTGTTTGTGTATTTGTGTTCTTAGTTATGTGGGGAAAGATTACTTGAAGCCAAAGGAGATCCAGTTTCATCTGAAAGATGTGGCGAGACAGATGACAGCCCAGTACTACGTGACTGAATTCAATAAGAGTCTTTACGACAAGGAGGTCATGGCTCAGCTCTTCTTCATTCCCTCGGAAGCACTATTGGTGAGGCCAAGTCAGAAAGACGAAATGAACATGCCAAATAAATGCATAAGTGCCATTTTAGTAGGACCCCCTATATACATATAGAAAACTTCAGCCTTGAAACAGTTTTAGCTGAAATTCAAATGTAATTCCCTAGTGCACCCTCCATTTATCAGTTTACAGCTAGAAACATACTCTTATGACAGTAGTAGAGCCAATATTCTATTGGTTATCTAGAATGTACTAAAGCTGTTAAAAGGGGAACATGGGAAGCTATGATACAAATAATAGCTTATGGGAAGTATTCTCTTAATTCTCTATGCCCTTCTCTGAATGAAAAATGATAAATAAACAAGTAATAAAATGCAGATTGAATTTGCAATTCTGGCCTAAATACCTAATCCCAACATTTTCAAAACTTGCACTGTTATGTATTTTGAGCAGAACACTTACTCTCATGTTCTAACGCCACATTTTTACCTGCAGAGACATAATAATTAAAAGCCACTGGATTACGCAATACACATTTTTTTTTCACACATATTTTTGCAGCCTATTAATGAGTTGCTAACAAAGACAGACTTTACATTTTCCTAATTTACCTCTTGTTTTCTGTACTTCTGTCAACAGATTTTGAATGGAAATGAGATTGTGGGCTGTGTAACAGTGGAGCCCTACATGCTGGGAGACTTTGTCAAACTGACCAACAACACTGGAAAGACGGACAAGAGTTTCCAGGCTACAGAATATGGCCTTGCCTTTGGACACTTTACCTACCTGTTCTCTGACTGCCAGGAAGTTGTTGTAGATCTGCAAGGTGTGTGTGTGTGTGTCACAGATCACAGCCAAGTGATCACTGATAGTGAGATGATGAGATATAGCTGTGAATGCGTCATAATCATTCCTTTCTTTTTTACAGGGTGGGTGACAGCCAATGGCAAAGGCCTGACCTACCTCACCGACCCCCAGATTCACTCTACCAAGATCCCTAAAGGCCCCTCCAACTTTGCTGCCAGAGGCCTCGAGTACTTCCTAGAAGAGCAACATGGACCAGAGTGCAATGACATTTGCCAGCTGCTCAAACTACCTCCAGTGGCCAGACAGCCACATGTTCTGCCTCAGAAAATTTGACAAGTTGCAGATGTTTTTTTTTTAATATAATTGGACCATTCGGTCGTTTTATGGTCAATCATGATACACATATAGACACGTGCAGAGAACAATGCTCAAACATACACATGTTGAAATTTATCTTCTGCTTTTGACCCATCCGGTCATCCTGGAGCAGTGGTCAGCCTTCTATGGCGACCGGGGACCAACTCCAGTGAACATGCCCTGTCCTGTCTCGGTCAGGGACAGGCAGCATAGAACGCACAACCGGGGGCAACTTAGGGTTCAGTGTCTTGCCCAGGGACGCTTCGACATGTGGACAGGAGGAGCTGGAATCAAAACACCGACCCGAGGTGCCAACAACTCCAAAGAGAGGAAAGTCAACAGCTCTAATTCCGGAACCACAGCTAACTGACTATGACCGGGAGCTGAATTCAAACAGCCGACCCCAGGGTTGAAAGTCCACAGCTTAACCTCCTGCACCATACCTCGCCATGTTGAGTGTTTGTGTATGAGTGTTTGCATTTCCAATCAGGTGAAAAATTTATCTGTTTTTATCTTATAAAATATGAGCAATGTGCTGTTGATGTAAGTTTCTGATTTAGACATTTTTGACATAATTTAGCCGAAATGACCCCAGTTACAATCAATGTACTGTATTTCATAGTGTTGTTTTAATCTACTCTACAACTGATATAAATTAAGTAGTTTCAGCTATTCTGGTAAACGTAGACACACTACAGCATTAGTGTATTATATACCTTTTATGTAAATGTGTGAGGTTTTACATTTTAAATCAACTTTTTCTAACTGAAAGAGTACAAAAGGAGCGTGTTAAACTCCTAGTTAAACTATAATTATCATTTATTTGATTTAATCTTTTCTTGGTATTCTGCAAAATATTTAAACCATAAACTTCGATGTCATTTAAAGTCTTGGCACATCTAGTGATTATTTATCCACACTCTTGGATGAGCTAGTCTCATAGACATTTCACTGAGGAAAAGAAATGATTAATTTTATTCACCAAATCATCAGAAAATAAGATTGTGTTAATTACAGCCACAGAATTGCAAGATAAATAGTATTTCGCTGTCTCTTCAGGGTGTGACTGGATTGCTGTGTAACTGGACTGGTAGTGCAGGAATCACCTGACACTGAGAAATAATGCTGAGTGTAAATGAAAAGTTTCCATGATCAGTGTTGGCTATGCCGCTTTTTTTCCAACTTCATTTTCAATTTCAATAGTCATTAGATTTGTTTTAACTGCAGGTAGAATAAATAACCTTAGACATACCAACATCAGTAGTAGTTTCAAAATGTGTGTAAAATGTAAGCAGGTTGCAAATGAATAAGATATTAACAGGGGGGGGTGATCAATTTGGTCCAAGCGAATACAACAAACTAGAGACCATCTCTAAATTATACAAATCAAATAAATTGTGTTGCAATATTTACTTAAGTTGCTGTAGTTCAGCGTGTCAGGTGACTGACTCTCGGGCCAGTTAACCTTGTTAATGTCCAGGTTTCTTTGTCATTGACAATCATTGTTAAAAAATTTGGTTATTTATCAACAGATTATGATTTTCCCACAATATCACAACGGAGCATGACTGAGTCACATTAGGAAAACAGGCCCAGATAAATGTAGCCAGTGTTTGATAATGAAGGAGTGAATGTGTTGTACCTTGGTTATTTATACAAGCTGCATGATTACAGGTTTCCTAACTTGTATGACCTCAACCTCTACTGTGTAAGCAAGCTGCAATATTGGAAACTTCACTTTCAGCTTTGCATGGCATTGAAGTTAAAATATAGAAAGTAAAATCTTAGTGTGAATGTCTTAAGTAATTGTGTTAAAGTGTGAGAAGTGTGTATGTGCTCAATGGAGTAAATCAACAGGGCAAGACGATGTGTGTGGCAATCGGATATACACCCACATCATATGACAGTGATGTAATTCATGGAGCTATTAGCACATATGAGCATCTTCTCCGTTCAGCTAAATTCCAGTTCTGGGTTTAGTAGCCTCCATCTGTTGTGAACACAAACAGCATTCTTTACCCCTGACCCACTGTGCAAAGACCTCACACACGCTCTGCCTTCATGCACTTAATGAAAGGTGAACGTTTCTGAACCAAGAAGTAGTGCTTTGTTGTGCTCAGTGAAGTGTACTGTATCATGTAGTTTAATTAAATATGATCTTGGTTTGGTTGTAAAATTTGTACAGCTATATTATTCCTTAACAATTATACACAGAATCTTGTGTACAATTGTCTCCTCCATGAAAATCATCAACCAGCCTATAGTATAGAGACATTTTTAGGAAGGCCTTTTCTCTTGATGTGAGACTGATAATAGACGCTTTGCACTCAGGCGTTTGAGGACGACTTTCATGAGACTGACAGGGTTAAAAATAAAACCCGGAAGCAGGACTTTGTCCTTGATCCTCAGCGTCTGCATTTATAAGGAAGTGACTCCACGCTCAAGCACCAGAATGTGTGTAGCTGCTTGACAACAGGAGTATTGCATCCTAGAATATGAAACTATTCACCGTATTAGCGTGCTTACTGGCAGGCTGCCTAGCCCAGAAGCCTCACCCGTGCTGTAAGTAAAATAATAACAAGAATGTGGTTCTAGGAATTGATTTATTTGTATGCTTTACTAATACTCAAAAATATTGTCCATTGTTGACTGTGTCAAATGTGTGCTTTTGTTATAATTTCACACATCTTCTTCCATAACACAGTAAGTCCTCATCTTCTGAGTGGAGACCTCACTGTGGTGAGTTTTTATTGTTTGGGAAGTGTGTTATAAGAGCATAATAAAGCAGGACCTGAGCACAATTTCACAGTTATGCTTTCTCCAGTCCACGCAGAATGAAAAGCTCTGGACTTATGCCAAATACTTCTATGATGGGCTGGGACAACGGATAAGGCTCATGGAGCTGGGCGCTTATGAGAATGAGACATTCACTTATGACCTTCTTCTGCTCTATAGAGAGGTGACCAAAGCGACGACATGAACATCCCATTTTAGAGTGCAGTTGCTCCTGGTCCAAAGTGAAAAGTACAAGGGAAATCATTTTATTGAAGTAGATGCACCCAGATTATACTCAAAGTTTATACTCAATTTCTACTATTGGGAAAATTCGAAATTCTGATTCAGAAAATGTTCTTTTCTTTCTTTTCAATGAAATGTTGTCTTCCGCTTGGGCTCCTCTCTCAATAAAAAAGGGGTCCATAAAAAAAGACAACATTTAAGCAATAGACTCCAATAGACTCCTAACAGACATACACTGCCTGGCTAAAAACAATTTCACCACCTGGATTTAACTAAGCAAATAGGTAAGAAAACCACTTTTAAGTGAGGCTAATCAGAAATAAAGGCTTCAATTTGCTAGGGAGCATAAAGATTGGACCCCGAAGCAATGGCGGAAGGTCATGTGGTCTGATGAGTCCAGATTTACCTTGATGGCACAGGCATATTCCAAGATGACAATGCCAGGATTCATCAAAGGTCATAGAAGGTCAAAGTTATCTTTATTGTCCCCGAGGGGCAAATTGGACTACAGCCAAAAAATGCAGCACTAAAACAACATCAACAGGTAGTCATCGGGCTCAAATTGGTGAGTGGAAAGAGTGGTTCAGGGAGCATGAGACATCATTTTCACACATGGATTGGCTTCCACAGAGTCCAGACCATAACCCCATTGAGAATCTTTGATTGGCCTCACTGATAAGTGGTTTTCTTACCTATTTGCTTAGTAAAATCCAGGTGGTGACTTTCCTTTTGGCCGGGCAGTGTAGTTGCCAAGTTCCCTGTGCAAAGGTGCAGTGAGTCTTATCACTTGTTTTATTTGTCTCCAAATCTGTGTGCCTGAAAATCAAGTGAGTACAACGTTTATGTCGACCTCACAAATAATTTACATGATCTTTTGGTTAGCAACCAAACCATAATCTTTAATGGTAGATAGAGTTCACAATAACTGCATTCACCTGTCTGGGTTTGACAAAATAAAGTGGTTGTGTACCTGTACAGTTTTAAAGTCTTACATAACATGACTATGCAGATGTTAGAGGAATAGTAATACTAAAATATCAACGTGTTCTACACTCATCGTACAGCACATTTAAAAAAGCATTAAAACCCCTCACTTTTTCTGCAATATCTGTTTTTTGTGTGCATACATTTACATGCTAAAAGACACCCTGGGTGGATTCAATTTAGTACTTAATCAATACACAGAAAATTATTATATCATACAAGTGTAAAGGTCAGGTGTAAAAGAAGAGAATGTCAAAGGAATCAAAAGAAGTCATCCTCATCCCACCTCTGTCATCCACCAGGCTACCATGTATGAGATTAACGAACGTGACCGTACATGCAAGAAAGGGCCTTTTAAGGTAGACTTCCAGCCCCTGGGAATCCCAAAGAATGCATCTCTGGTGGGACAGGTTGTTTTGGGCAGCTCATCAGGACCTGGAGAAGGACTCCTGGTCAATACTTGGATGGGAGATCTGCCCAACAAAGGAGGTTAGGGAGCACATAATGTATTAGAACTGTCTTAACTGTTCCATCCCAGGTTATTTACACATTTACTTTCATCTCTGACCTACAGGAAAGTTCATCAGCACAGTCACTGAATTCGGATGCATTCCTGTAAGCACGCTGTATCACACTGACGACTTTGGATGGGTGGTGACAAGGTTAGTTTACATTAACATCAAAACCGTAAAAGAAAAAAACACTCTAGTGACAGACCAGACACTGACTTTTGAGTATCAGAAATATTTGCATCTGACCTGACCAAGTAATTGCCATGTCACTGCCTTTCTGTTCACTAGCATCTTCAACAACGTCATTGGGATTTCAGACCCCAGTCTCCTCAACCCTCCAGACTTCTGCTTGAATGCAGATGTGAAGGTTCAGCAGGAGCCAGCAGACTTCCTCAGCTTGTTCCTTGACAAGCACTGAGGGCCTCCTTTAACTAAAGTCTCAAATCTTCTTTGAGATTTGAAATAAAACAAGTGGAGTTACTGCACTGAATAATAGCTTTGTTATGTGGCATACATCACATTTACTCCTGCCAAGAACATGTGTATCTCCAACACTCGCAGCCAAAATTCTGCGGAATTTTACACGTTTTCAGATTCCTTTTTCCTAATATAGGTACTTATTTCTGGCCTAAACTTAAAGCTGCACTCATGGATGTTTTCATACTGACAATGGCTTAAAAAGCTATGCAATGTGAATTGGATCATCTGACTCTACAGTTCCCCTCAGCTCAACTGATCATTTAGCGTCTATAAGTGCAATGTTTCCTTTTTCCGGCCTCCAGACTCCACTTACATACTAGTGCTTTCTAATAATTTGCTGATGTGTGAGCACATGTCTTTTTTACCAACAAAATCTAAGAATATTAAACAAATTCATATATTGTGTGTGTAATGACAACACACAATATACAGCATTGTAAAAGTAGGGCAATAGTGATCGATGACAGTTCAAAGAATCTTTATCTTTCATACTATAAATTGCCAAGTGTCCAGGGAAGATAGAAAATGAATTAACATGATTACATTATCATTTCAGAAATCAAATTTACAGAATATTTAGAAAACACGTCGAGGTTGATCTTTAATAAATCAAATTATTTATTAAATAATCCTATATCTGTGATGAATTGTTGTCTTATTTGATATGACAAGTTGAAGCAGTAACCCATTAAACACAATGCAAAGCACAACAAGTGGACTCTCTTGAGCAGCATATTGTACGGTGTTGATCTCTGGTAATGTAAATTAATGCAAATGAAAAGCAACAAGAAGAACAGCTTAATCAATGATGACTACATAATTTACCACAATCACAAGTGTTTATTGTGCTCAACTCCTCCTTGTCCTTTATGTACTACAACTACACTGCTCAAAAAAAGTAAAGGAACACTTTGAAAACACATCAGATCTGAAAGGGAAAAAAAATATCATGCTGGATATCTATACTGATATGGACTGGGTAATGTGTTAGGAATGAAAGGATGCCACATCCTTTGATGGAAATGAAAATTACCAACCTACAGAGGGCTGAATTCAAAGACACTCCAAAAATCAAAGTGAAAAATGATGCGGCAGGCTAGTCAATTTTGCTGAAATGTCATTGCAGCAACTCAAAACGGTACTCAGTAGTTTGTATGGCCCCCGTGTGCTTGTATGCTGCCTGAAAACATCGGGGCATGCTCCTAATAAGACGATGGATGATGTCCTGGGGTATCTCCTCCCAGATCTGGACCAGGACATCGCTGAGCTCCTTGGCAGTCTGAGGTGCAACCTGGCAGCGTCGGATGGACCGAAACATAATGTCCCAGAGGTGTTCTATTGGATTTATGTCAGGCGAGCGTGGGGGCCAGTAAATGGAATCAATGCCTTCATCCACCAGGAACTGCCTGCATGCTCTCGCCACATGAGGCCGGGCATTGTCGTGCATCAATAGGAACCCAGGACCCACTGCACCAGCGTAGGGTCTGACAATGGGTCCAAGGATTTCATCCCGATACCTAATGGCAGTCAGGGTCTAGCCCTTCCATCTGCAGTTGTCTAGCCTGTAGAGGTGTATATGTCTTCCCAGACCATCACTGACCCACCACCAAACCGGTCATGCTGAACGATATTACAGGCAGCATAACACCTGTTGTTCATTTCATTAACACCAAAGCAGCTAAAACGGATTAACAACCCCCTCCGCTACTTAACTGACCCGATCAATATCCCAGAGGTTTAATTGACTTGATGCTATACTCTCCTTAAAATGTATTCCTTTCATTTTTTTGAGCAGTGCAGATTATGCAACAAAGCCAGAATCTGGCCTTCTCTTTTTCCTTGTACATGAAAAAGAAGAGTGTAATGTAACGAGCATTAAAGCTTCACTAGAGTGGCAACCAAATGTTTTGTGTGCTTTTCATTTGCACAGAAATGATTTTGACTGTACTAGAGGAAAATGAGAGGAATTACGTTTTAACCCCTTGAACCCAAATGCTCCATGTCGCTAGACGGGTCCCCAGGACACCCCGCATTCCATATTATTGCTAATGGTGTCTGTTTTACCTTTATTCTGATAGGCATATAAGCTATTGAAAACACAAAGAAAACCTGGCAGTGGATTCTGACTGGGCGCCTCGCCAGCTTGTTTATAAGGGAGCAGGCGCCCTGAAGCAGCAGCATATTTGCCGGTGTGCAGACAAAAGAGCATCCACCATCCAACAGCATGAGAGCCCTCATCCTGTTTGTGTGCCTGTCGGTGGGCTGCCTGGCTCAGAGCCCACATCATTGCAGTAAGTACAACAACACAGATGTTAATATCTAGTTTTCTTCTGAATGATTCCTCCAATCTCAGCAATCCACCTCCTATAAACACTGATCATGCTGTTCTGCTTTTGTTTCAGCATTTACGAGGAAACATTATTACTCAAGTTTAGCACAGCTGTGATGTAAATGCTTCATTTATAATAAAACGATAAAAACACTTATTTCATTTTAACAGAATCCCCACCACTGCTGACTGGAAGCCTCTCTGTGGTAAGTGTCTCCTCACGCAAGTCTCCTCACGCAAGTAATTACACAACTGTGTAAACCAAATTGCCTGACACTACATGAAAAGAGATTTTATTCACCGTACTATATTATCGCTAATTAAGCGAAAGCATTGCTTTTTTGATGACATTTTTGTCACTTTCCAAGTCCACGCAAAGTGAGAAGCTGATGGCGTTTGCCAAGTACAGCTATGACGCACTGGGAGAGCGCATCCATCTCAGAGAGTCTGGATCCTACGAGAATAAGACCTTCCACCTTGATGTACTTCTACTCTACAGAAAGGTAATGACAACATAGCAATGGTATCTACATTAGGATATGTCATGTACAACACAAATGACTGTTTAATGCCATCCTGTCCTGTAGGGTGTTATGTATAAGATTAACTACAGGAACCACACATGTTGCAAGAAGCCACTGAAGGCGGACTTCCACCCACTGGCGATCCCACGGAATGCTTCCCTACTTGGACAGGTTGTGTTGGGCAGCTCCTCTGGTCCAGGACAGGGACTCCTGGTCAACACCTGGGGGGGTGAGATGAAGCTGAAAAAGGGAACAGGTAAGAGGAAACTAGACCAGAGGAAATTAGACAGAACAATTGCAAAGTCATGCAGTGTACTGTAGCACATGACTTTCTGTGAGTCTTCCATTATATCGCTGCCCTTGTTTTCGTGGGTTTTGAACCTGCTTGTCTGGTTCTGCTGCCTCAGCTAACATAATCCATTTCTATTTCTGCAGCAAAGTACATGAACACTGTCACTGCGTTTGGATGTGTCCCTGTCAGCACTCTGTTTCATACCAATAGAACGGGATGGGTGGTGACCAGGTCAGTTGCATGCACATGACAACTCACAAAGGGGAAGTACAGTCCTCACCAGATAGGCTTGTTGAGAAATTGAGTTCATAGTTAAATCTGTGTACTTCCTGTTATGCAGAGTGTGCTATGAAAAATGTTTGCTGTGAGAAACTTCTATTGTTCAATCAATGTCTTCAGCTCACCGGGAAACAATAAAGAAACAGCATATACTGTATGTGAGAGCAAAACATAAAAGCAAAACTGTATGTTAAAATGAAAAACATAGTAAAAAAAACAACAATAGAACATATAAGAGCGTTTACTTATCTTAAAGGAATAGTTTACTTTAACTTTTCGGAAATAAGCTTATTCACCTTCCTGCCGAGACTGATGCCACTCTCATATCTAAATATGAAGCTCCAGCCAGGAGGTGGTTAGCTTAGCTTAGCATAAAGACTGCTGGTTAAAGGTTAAAAAAACTGACTACCAGCACATCTTAAGCACACCAATTAATGTATATCTAAAGAAAAATCAAACAAATTGTAATAACATCACTGTGTGGTTTTACAATGGGTTGTGTGCTGGACTAATCTAAGCTAACCATCGCCTGAATCTAGCTTTATATTCACAATATAGATGCGAGCGTTTCATTGATATTCTCACCTAGCTCTTGACATAAAGTCAAATAAGAGAATTACCCAAAATGTTGAACTATTCCTTTAATGTCAGTATGAACATGAAATATATTACAAAAAGCAATTTTTACTGTTAGTTTTAGAGTTGTTTTTTTCTTTTAATATTTGGATAGTTGTCATAATACATTCATTACAACAATTTTCAACTAAAACAATTAAAAGGAGGAAATTGCCATTTAAGCTTAAACGGGGCCTCTCATCATGCTATTTTCTCCCCTCACGCTCCCTGCCCCTTATTATTTCTACAGCTTCTGTGTTTCTGTTGCGGTAAAGAATGACAGTAGTACATACATAATTTTTGTATGTATGGTTTCAGCATTGTGTTCTGTATGTTTTTCACCTTCAGCTTCTTCAACAACATCATGGGACTGGTGGACCCTCAGCAGCTGATCCCTCCACCTTTCTGTAAGGGTGCCCAGCTGGAGGAAGAGGATGGAGAGGAGCCAGTAGACTTCTTCAGCTTATTTTAAAATTTCAGAAATGTGGTGCGTGATGGTGACTAAATGGCTCTTTGCAGTTTACTATTACTTTTTTAAGTGGCAGTCAATGGCGTAGTAGAATTTGTAAGCAAACTGTCTGTGACTATGCTTAAAATTCAGGTCATTATTCATTCCTTTTTTGTTTTTGTTGTGCATAACCAGCAAATTTAATGTCTTTGCAACATAAGTCATTGACTAAAAATACAGGTGAAGTGAGAAATGATATGTTTACTTGTCGTCTAACATTAGAAAACATACAATCACAGGGTGGTTGTCAAATGTTTCAGTTTCTGAGTTTTTTTTCCAGCTATTAAAATCTGTTTAATGAGATCTTGCCTCCTTTCATTTACATATACCCATTAAAGTTATGGTAAGTACAAAATAATGCTTATGACAATGTATTAACAAGTAAGAGTTGACAACGCTGTGGCTTGCAGCTCTGAGGCTAGGCACAATGGTGCTTACATCATCAATATGCTCACAATTACAATGCTAACACGCTGGTATGTTTATGTTAGAATGTTATCATTTGCTAATTAGCATAAACACAAAGTACAGCTGAGGCTGATGGTAGTCATTTGTTTTGCCGGTATAGAGTGCTGCAAGGATGACATATTTTTTCTAGGTCAACCCGGAAGTTAGCATCGCCCTGGTTCCCTCGACATGTCATGTCATCACCTGATCTTCCACCTTAATGCTCTGTTCTTGATAGACATAATGTAGATAATGAACATTTGAATAAATCAGAGGTAATGATCATTTCACATCTGAAGGGTGATGTGCAGGCTGAAATCAGTAAATCTGTAATATGTAAATTATGTTTAAATAACATTCTCCCACTTGATTTAAATGAATTCGTGATTTATTTGCTCGGGGACATTATCAATAAAGTGTCAATCACTTGTATTGTGCTGAAGTACATATAGAGTTGGTTTAGACCTGCTCCATATTAACAAGTGCTATGAGATAAATCTGTTATGATATAGCGCTATATAAATAAAATTGAATTGAATTGAAGTCAAGAACCCTACTATACATCGGGTATGACATTCAAACCAAAAATATTGAAAACCATCACAATAACATTTCTTTAAATAAGTCAGCCTCCTCTTTGATTTATTATAATTATTCAACAAATGTTTAAAAATCCCAGAGCTTTTTAGAAGGAAAGTTTCTGTAACGCTCATTTATAACCCGAAGGCTTGCCATGCTCATGTACCCCATAATATAAGAATAGGTACTATATAGAATGGATACAAACTGTTGTTCAGTGGGTCACACTGTACCCCGTAATAGATAGCTAGATGTACTTTATTGATCCCGTGAGGTCATTTCTTTTGTTACAGCAGCAGCACAATTAACAATACAACAACCATAAATTAAAAGCACAATTGCAGATCTGCACACTATCAATAAAAAAGGAATAAAAAATATAAATATAAAATGAAGCGCAGAATTGCAGATCTGTTTAACAAATCTCTGAATATAATAATAATAAGAGGAAATCAAATTAAAAGAAAATAAGAGCAATGAGAACTGGTCCCATTCAGCCTGTTGGCTCTGTCCAGGCTGCTGATGGTCTTTGATGTGTGAAGCCTGTAATCTGCTTCATCCACACGTCCCTGATGTTGTTTGCCTGGAGTTTGTCCCTGAATTCCCTCAGTGCCACCTTCAGGTCGTGCTGTACCCTTTTCAGCTTGTCCTTGTCACCTTGTGACCTGAAGGCTCTCTTCTTTTTATTCAGCAGGTTCTTTTGCAATTATGTGTAAAGAAACATACATGCGTGTTGGTCTTCTTCTCCTCTCGTAAACTGACTACGCTTGTTGCCCAGCTGTCACTTCGACCGAGGCTGGCCAATAGAAACGTGTCTTGCAGCTATCAGCGTAGGTCCCGGCCACGAGATTCAACTGAACCGGAATCAAAACCTTTTTTTGCAACAAATATTTGCAATACATTGTTTGATTGCATTGTGGATATTTTTGCTCTCAACCCTATTTTTTGATTGAATTAAAAGGACACAGTTCTTCAGGCCACTAGTGATCGATCCACAGCTTATACCGTTCTGGTTGAGATCCTCACAGAAGTTGATGTAGTCTGCGGTGCAGTCAGTAATGTTATTAATATCATTCCCAATGATATTAATAATAAACATAATAGGAACCGGTTTGTTAAAAAGTACCTACAGTATAATTTCTTTCTTTTTAAGTACCTCCTTGTTCCCTAAATCCACATCTTGTTCCCTTGTACCTATCAATACGTACTATGCTGGTACTGGTTAGTACAATCACTCTGTAAATTGGGAAGAACCTTGAAAAGACTTGAAGCAGAACCTGACAAATGTTCATGAAGTAATTGCAGGTTCAGCAACAGATTATTGGTTTCCATCAGCCAGATTAAAGAGACGGTAGCTAAATGGAAATCCAAGGGCAACAAACTGTGGAAGGTTGTGCTCCATGTTTTGTCAATGGCATTTTCTTCATGCTTCGATTTTGTCTATTTGCTTGTGTTTCCTTTATTTTCAGTCCACTGAACTCTCTCAGCCTCCTTAAATATTACAATAAGAAGCCACGTGAGTAGTGGGGAACTACTGAATACATACACAAGTATTTGTATTCTACACTGTGGCATGCTGGATGAGACCACCACTACTTGCCACTAGATGGCAATGGATAACAAGTAATGAAAGAGAGGGGGGGGTGGTCTTGGCACTTCCAACTCTAAAATTGATTTAGAGTTAAATGGGTGTAGATGAACTGTCTGTGTGCTTTATGAATTTGTACACATGTATATGGCTGAAACGTATAATTGTATTGGAGTTTACATAAATAGAGAGGAAAAAAAACACTTTTTTTCCTACAGTAATTTACATATTCAATATTATGACCATCCAGAAGCTGCAGAAGTCACTGCTACACAATAGGGCAAGGAATCACTTGGTAGCAGTAGTAAGACACTCCCCTTAGCACCCCGACCTCCTGCACCCCAACGCCTGCTGCCATCACCCCGTGCTCGTGTGCCTCAGTCTCCAGCCACAGCAGTCTGGCATCAGGGTCCTCATCGGAGAACTGGAGCAGAGATCCTGAGCTCCGCAACACCTTCAAGCACTGCTTCAGCACCAGACCGGCCTTCCCTTTCCCTTCCTTAGACCTCAACAAGGCGTCTGTGGTACCCTTGTCGACTATAAGGTCAACGCTGCTCGAACCACAGTGCTTGTGAAGCTGCGTGCAGTCCAGCTCTACAAACCCAAGCTGAGAAGAAAGATTATGAGGTTGGATGGCTTTGGCTTGGACGTCTTCCTGCATTAGTTGCACCGCAATGGGGGAAATGTCAGCACAAGTGACCCGGACAGGGAGAGGCGAGTGCTTGTAAATGCAGGGCCCTAAAGCAGAAGTGCCACAGCCCATATCCAGGACTTGGAGCAGTGCATCTGTGCGGGACTTTGTCTGTAAGAGGGGCATAATGAAGCCTTGGGCAGCGTCAAAGCCGAAGAACCACTCAAAGTTTTTGAAGGTGGGCGTCTGGCTGCTGTTCTTGGCGTAGAAGCGGTCCCAGGTTGCTTTCTTATCCATGTTTTCAATCAGCTCAGCTAGGCAGAGACACAAGACAGGTTGATGGGATTATCTGGCAAGAGGCAGGATTTATTGCAGGACTTTATTAAGATTGCATTAGTTTATGCTTGGTGTACATATTAAACTGGAAACTGAGTGTACTGTACAACTTTGGAGAATTAAAAGTGCTGTGGCGCTTGTACAGAAAGAAATTATAGAAGGAACGTTTAGCTATAAATACATAAGGTGCGCAGAACTTCAGTTCACGTTACGTAAAATGAGCACGTCCTAACGTTACAATGCTAAGATGTTTAGTCAACTAACGTAACTGTGTTGTATAATCGAAGTCCCGCTAACGTTACTCATACATAACGTTAACGTTATAGCTATCCTACCGTAGCTGGCTAACTAGCTAACTCAGTTGACTGCAGTGTCACTGTCACGTGTTACTTGAAGTCACTTTAAATTAGATAATTATACTTGGTTTAAACGTACTTGTCAGAGAGGAGTGGTGCCGTACACACGCTGCAACTATTCTCCTGCCTGACAACGTCAACGACTTTGAAAACGAAGACATTTTCCCTCAGCGACGAAGTTGGCTTGTCTCCACTCTTGTCCAACGAGAGTTCTCACTCTGTCGGTATTTTTGGGTACCAACAGCAACTACTGGCGTCCGCGAGAACGGCAACGAGATAGCGTCTGCTGTTCCATACCATACGACGATCTTTGATCTTTGATTGAGTGCAGGTGTAAACAAAGCGCACGCACATAACTACGGTGGGCTCGTACTCAAAAAGCAGCTGTCCTCCTGTAGTCATTTCAGTACACCATGTACAGCACTGCTGTATTATGCTTGTAGTGAAAACTAATCGCAGTGTGATTACAAATAAAGCATTTTAGGTGGACGTCTTTCCTTCCTTATCACAGGCGTTTCACAATGCCATTGTTTTTTTTATTCGTGTGATTCTCTGAGGACACTGTCAAGGACCTGCATGATTTAGGATCATTCTACACCCTGACAAATCAGTATTGAAACTGTCCTATAAAACAATTTAAATAAAGAACCGATTAATCAATGAAGTTATTAAGCAAGCAAAACTGCATAACAGCCGCAGGTTTCAGCTTCTCAAATGTGAGAATATTATTTTCCTTGTTTTATACCTATGCAAACGTTATATAAAAATTAGCTGTTTGAAGAAGTCACCTTGAGGTCAGATAAATTACCAATAATAAAGTGGTTCATTTATAACGTAAATAATAATTTGTTGCAGCTTTATACAAAACAAGACAGCAGAAATAAGATGTAAATCCCTTTAATAAAACTCAATGAAACGCAGTGTAACAAAGGAAAATAATCCAACATAAAGCAAGTAGATAACATTTACAACCACAAAAAAAAACAACCTGTACAACTCTAAATGCCTGGAGTCACGTCTATTTTTCCAAAGATTTTTTAATTAACCATTTTGAGATGACTGAGGGTAATCTTGGGGCAAGAGGGGTAAGGGAGGCATGTAATGTGATTTTATCTTTAATTTTATTTCAAATACATGAGTGTAATATCTTACACAAATGTATGCTTCATCAACGTGTCTGCTGAAGTTATTTTTTTTAATCCACTGCTGTGGCATACAGCAGGAGGAGGATGAGGTGGGCTGTGGCCAGGAGTGTTATTTGTACAAGATGTCATAATGGCCAGGTCTATAGAGAAGGAAGATGCGTGGGTCGCCGCCTTCAGGGAAGACGTGGTGATTGACTGTTCCTCCCTCTCCTCTATCCATGTACTCCACCAAGATGGATACGTCCAGGGCCTGGGCTAAGGCGATGATGTGAATGTGGTCACTTTCTTTAGACATTGGCTCTACCTCCTTGATAAACAGGGGAAAAAACAAAAAAAACAAGCACATGAACTGTGACTTTGTTTTCACGGAAGACCTGACATGGTTAAGACATTGAGAACTGATCAGACATGTTTGTTTTCTTATGTACCCAAGGATGGCTGACTGTGTACTCTTTTTAAGCAACAAAAAGCTTCATATGCACACAAAAATAAGCATATTCTCTTTTTGCAGAGCTGCCTTGTGCAACTCTGAAACAATTTAAAAGCCACCATCTTGAATGGAGCTGCTTAAAGGCATACTGAAGGAAGCTTGTGAGATTTAAACTTTCATTCCCATTACAGATGTTCCCAACCTGTCACAAAAACAAGCATATTCTCTTTTTGCAGAGCTGCCTTGTGCAACTCTGAAACAATTTAACAGCCACCAGCTTGAATGGAGCTGCTTAAAGGCATATTGAATGAAGCTGGTGAGATTTAAACTTTCATTCCCATTACAGATGTTCCCAACCTGTCAAAGCACTGGCCTGGGGTAGAATGAGTGATAGAATACCTTACTCTATGTAAGTAGTGGCATTTAACCTAAATATTTCTCGAGAACAATACATATGACTTGTGTTTATGACTACAACATGTGCAACTACAAAAATAGCTAATTTTAAGAGCACTCATTTAAAAAACTCCACTGATTCTACACACCAGAGTCTGTTTGCATTGCATTGGGGACAAGGATACAATTCTGATATTGAAAAAGACATATGTAGCGGCCCTCTGTGGCTGTGTCTCTGATTGAGGCTAGCAGCTCAAGGCTACATTTGTTGCTACTAGCATAATAGACCTTACCTTGTAACCAGATGAATGGGCGAGATCATGTTTTATTTGCTGTGGCAGATGCACCTGGTACAAACCGCTGCACTTACAAGTTTTTGTTGATAAAAAGATGTGTTTGCCGTACTTCCAACAGGATTCAATTGTTTGTAGGTCTATCCATTTGCCTCCAGAGGCATTAGCATTTGCAAATTGGTCTGGCGATGTCAGGCTAACAGAACCGATTCTCTGACCAAACTGTCTATGGTCGATTTGCATTGTGGGTAATGTACGCGTCAGGTTTTGACAAGGAAGAACAATGTATGAAAGAAACATTATCTGTGAAAGGGACTGTGTGGCATATTGACCTAATATTTCAACCTGTTCATATGCCATTAAAACCAACACTTCTAGTTCAGTGGCATTGTCTCTATTAAAAAGCGTAACCACAAACTTTTAACTCTGTTAAAAGAAAAATGGTTGTAGGACCCAGATTTGTTTCCCAGGAATTGAAAATAGAAATGATAAAAAAAACCACCTGCTGACAGAACTCCTTGACAGAGCGTCCTCCCTCTATGAAGTGCTGAAAGAAGCCATGCTCTCGCTGCAGGTAGCCTGAGGTGAGCAGTCGCAGGTACACGACCACATAGTCCGACACGTTCTGGTCATTGAAGGAGTTCAGCAGCTCCTGCAGGCTCGGCTGTTTTTCACATAGTTCGATCAGGTCCATGAACTTGGAGGAAAGACATTATTTAAATAATCAGATTGATATGTAGGTGTCCAGCTTGGCAACTTACTACCCTACTGGATAAATCTAGTGGGTCTCTCTGCTCCAGCTGACCAAATACATCATGTACTTTGGCAAATGACCTTTCAGATTTGGCAGGGCAATAAGCAAGCTACAGTTAATACTGATAAGTTAATGCAAATAGCGCCACACACTTAATCCAACAGATAACTTTTTTGTTCAGGAAACTCACAGTATTGTGAAAGTCTTCAATGGTAAACTCAGTGAAGCCCTCGTTAACCAGGTCCAGTTTACTTTTAGATGCAACTGCTTTGAACCTGGAGGGAGAGAGAGAAACATGTATTCAACAATCTGAATATGACAGTCGCCATAGTGTTTGTTACATTTTAAGCATAATGGAAAATACTGGAGCAACAGGACAAAATGACATAACAGACAACAGAACAATAAGTGTTAGGTGACTGCATACATAATGCTATCGCTAGGTACTATAGAAAACTATGAAATGAACGATACTAGAGAAAACCCAGTAACCTTTGTGAAACTCACTTCTGAAGCTCTTTGCTGTCGTCTAGCAGGGACTCGAGATGTGCGAAGCCAAAGGCTCTGTAGAAACAGTTCCCATCTGGTCGTGTCTTGCGAATGTATGAGTATTTTTTGTATAGGTCCTACAACAAAGAGAACAAGAAAAAAAAATGATACCGTGAAGTAAAACAAATGCGAAAATCTGTATATCAGTATGTTAGCAACAGACGGTTATGTTTAGTGGCTTTGGATAAAATGACACCCTTGGACTGTGTAGGGGGAAAAAAAGCACCCTGATGTGGGTGAAGTAACTTGAAAGCAGGTGGTGCTGTTTGACTGACCTTGATCTTGAGTTGATAAACTGTGTCATCATCAGCATACTCCCTCTGCAACACTGACAGGTCCTGTCTGTCCGACACTAAAGGGTTACTGTTGGCTATCTAGACACCCACACACAAAAAAATGTAATTACTGCATGTATTGTAAGCAACTCATGGGTGATTCTATCCTGACCAGCTGTGGGAAGTCCTTGTAGTCTCGGGCAAGGGTTACAAAATTAGCGTTGCATTTTTTACATTTCATTTGAATTCATTTCCACCGCAATTTTGGATGATTATGTTTGTTTTATAAAATAACTTTGTACGTAACAGGTTTATAGATATAGAGCAGGTCACAGTCAGTGGTAGTTTTCTGAAATTTCACTAAGATCAGTAGGTCAAGAAAAACGTGTTGATTGAGTAAAGGCAAATATTTAGGAAATCTTTTTCGGTGCTGACAGCTTAGGGGTGGGCGGTATACCGGCCATAGATGCCGTCATTACCGTGATAAACGTTTTAGAATATTAAAAATAACAATAAGGCCTTTAGTTGTTTTTCAAAAGTTCAGTCTTGGTCTGAATACCTGTCTTTATTTTATTTCGAAGAAAACAAAGCATATTCGCTATAGTCTGCTGCTATTCACGTAAACAGAAATTGAACGTTAGACACGAGCCAGACGGACATCAATAATATGAAACATTTGCCGTCGTGTTGTGACAGCCAAAGGTGGCAACACCAGCAACCTGTTTCACCATCTAAAAAGCGTGCACGCCCGTGAGTACGAGGACGCAACAAGAGCCAAAAGCACCAGTGGTTTAGCCAACAGCTGCAGCGGAGCGCATCCTACAATACAATATATCGTCAAGGACATGGTGCCGATTCAGATAGCGGAGAGAGACGGGTTCAGAAATTTGATTCGTATTCTGGACCACAGATACGAGTTGCCTGGTCGGAAGTATTTTATCCAAAAGTGTCTGCCAGAGCTGTCGGGAGAAAAGAAGGAAGAAGCCCGTCTGGTATGCATGTGACCGAACGTGGCTAAAACATGGTGCGCACATTACAGATCAACAAATGGACCATAACTACTATGTTATGGTCCAAAGGCTACACATTGCTAACTTGGTAAGTTACAATGGTCAATCCAGCAGGTTTTCTGAACAGTGCATGGTGCTGAAATTTAGTCTAATAAACTTTCCAAATTAATTACAGATAAATTACATCTAATTTTGCCCATTTGACCAGAACAGACTTGTGTCAACACCCGTGCTTGTATCCAATTATAAATAAAGCAACGTATCAGCAACAATATACATTTTCTGCCAAATAAATGCTGTTGAGATACCTAATCCCTACCCCTTGTCTAAGTCTGATAATTACACATTTATTAGTTAACCTACATTATGGTGCAGGCTAATTTTTTCTTTAAGATGTCTTTCCTTGCATTGCCAATAGAGTGAAAAGGGGTAGAATCATGTTTTGAGTCGAGTACCCCTTTGAATCATGTAATACCGTGATAAAATACCGTCACCTTAAAAAACAAATACAACACTGTGATGTAACTTTTAGCCCCTATGACAGCTGCATATGAAGAGTTTTCTGGATGTTCCACTGTATGTATGGCATGTCATCTTTGAAGATGTTACCGTACACAATTATAATTGCCCTCACCAATAAAAAGGAACTTCTCACCTCCTGCTGAATTCTGTCCTGTTGAGCAATTATGGCCTCGTCATATGCGAGGCAGTTCCCTCCTGTAAGAGAAGGGGGACAGATTAGCTGGGGAGACTGTACGAGGCCAGTGATGGATGACTATTATGAATCCTTTCCTGAAATATGCGGCATCAGGATTTAAACATCTGCATCAGATATGGCCAGTGTCTATGAAGCACATTTGAATGGAGAATCGGTCAGGTTAAAATGTCCATCCCTCAGTGGATGTCCCGTTGTTGCGACATCACAATACAGGGAATAAGCACATGCACTGCTAGAATGGTGTCAGTGCTGCAGATTTGCAATACAGCAGCTGCATTAGCAAACAGCAGAAAGGCACACTATTAATTATTAATTAGTATTAAAGCCAAGAAGTTATTTCAGCTGCAGAATGTTACACAAAAACTGTGTTAAAGCTAAACCATTACGCATAAAGTTAACAGAAAATAGCCTGCTTTGCATCCAGGGAAAGAGTTGTCACAGGTGTTCTATGCACCTACGTAAACCAAACAACGCAGCTGGATTATCTTGTCACACCATCCCATGCACAATGCACCTGCATCGTTTATTTATGTGCCTTCTTGGCATTAAAAAACCGCAGGTGACTTGTCCTGGTCGGTGAAACCACTGCACTCGTGTAAATAACAACAGAATCAAGAATGCTGTGTATTTAAACTATTACAAAAGAATGCATCCGACGGAGACAGCCGAGTTGACCCGTTCCTTTTTTTTTTTTTTTTTAAATCCGCCGTCACCGCACAAGCAACCAGCGACGTTTTCGTTTCAGTCAGCAGTTCACGTGAAAACAAGTTAATCCACAACACTAGCTAGCGTCAGTCAGCTAAACTTGGCTAGCTCGACCGGTCCGAAAACAAAAACAAATTCTAGTCACGACGACTAACGTCATTTTAGCTACCAAAAAAAATCTTTAATATTAAACCTATAGTTTCAACATTTCCTTAAGTCAAAAACCCTGGGACTGTCATCAACTGTCGCGCTGTCAGTAACTAAACAAGCGTTTTTTCTTTGTGTAGCAATGGATGCTATCTAACGTTAGCCAACAAGCTCTGGCCTCTGGTCTCCCCTCATCGCTGCACGTCAAGCTGCCTTCATTTCGGAGGGGGGGGGGGCAACGGCGGAAACGTCGAGCGGACACTCGCGCGCTTGTCGCGTTCAATTGCGAGATAAATTGCCGGGGTGTTTATTTGGCATTCTGCGTCGCAACTGTTTCTCTCACCCTCCATCTCTCCCTGTGATGATTCCTGCTGCTCCTCCGCCATCTTAGACGTCGAGATCTATTTCCTCCTTCTGCCTGACCTCATTCATGACACGCTTCCGGGCGGAGTCAATTTTGTTCATTTGCCTGTTCACAAGACTTATCAACAGTGTTGTTTAGGCCATACTGTACATTCTCCCATTGTAATATGTTAATGTGGCTAAAGCGGACCGACCAGGGCCCAGGAAAAAAAAAAACTAATAGCCGACCTGTTGTTCCTCAACATCATTTTCAGAGGAGGCAACTAGACAGAGGGCCAGGGCTGGATTTCCAACCATGCGAAGTTGCCAACTGCCCCAAAGGCCCCAGACCCTTAGGGACCTCAAAGGTCACACATTCACTGTATGGTAATTGGTTTGTGGACATTTCAATAACAACATGCAAATGTGCTTGGTAAGTGTTTGGCAAAGCTAAAGCGCTAAAGAACAATATACTGTAAACTAAAGTTATAAGAGCCACGAGGCGTTGTCCCCACCCTGTCTCGTATGGACGGCCCTGTGTCAAAGCCTGGCTGTAATACCTTTTTTGTTGTTGTTGTTGTTGTTGTCGATGTTGCATGGTGCTCATTCTGGAAATAAATTGTACCCACACTGCCAGAGATGGGACCAAGTCATTGTTTTGCAAGTCACAAGTTCGTCTCAAGTCATTGCACTCATGTCCCAAGGCAAGACTGACAAATCACAAGTCCAAAAGACCTAAACTTTACGTTTCGAGTCCCAAACAAATCATTATGTGCTCTTCACCAAATGTAATGCCATTTTAACAACAGCGTAATCATTTATTACATTTAAGCAAATCATGGATGCTTTTTAAAATGTGTAATTATTTGTTAAAACATGTTTTTTAAAGCAAGTTGCAACTGAACTTAATCATTTAAAAGAGGAGCGCTGACATTAAACTTTCATTGCATATAGCACTACTAACCAGTACCACAACCGAATGACTTTTGTAAGTTTCTGTCCTGTCTTGTTGCGTTTAAATAATATACTTTTTAATCTATGGGCTTGGGGGAAGGAATCATATAGCCCAAGTCCAAGTGAAGTCACAAGTCATTGTGTCAAGTCTAAAGTCCTACCTCTGCACACTGCACACCAAGGGAAAAGTAGTATTCCAGCTTACCTGATAATGCAACAGGATCCTACAGTAGGAGGAACAGGTGGTTAATAGGGGCCACAGCTAATTTCTGCCCTCAGCAGTTCCCTGCCCAGGATGCTGCAGTGCTTTCAAATTAACCCCTGCATAAAATTCCACAGGAATCACAACAGACAATTACCCGATATTTTTTTGGTTTACCCAAAGTTCATGTTAGCATATTAGACATTTAGAAAAACCATGCACATTTATTTCAACTCATCAATACAAGCTGATACCCATACATTGCCCTCAAAACAAATGAAAATCACTGTGGAATGCAATCTTTCATAGTTCAGTAGTGTTGCAGTTTGTAGACTTAATAAGGTCCCTGCACTTTCCAGCAGTACACATCAGGGGGCACTGTCTACAACAAATACAACATGCATTCAAACATAATACCATTCATCTGCTGCTCTTACCTGTTGGGTGCCTGCAAGTAATATATGGCAGATTGCCTTTGCCAAAAAAGTGTCCCAGCGTACTTTGAAATCAATATGTCTAATTCAAATGGCTTTTGACATTTTTCTTGGAAAAATTTGTTTTTACAGAAGGAAACATTTCCAGTGTAGTGTGGGGAACAAAATAATACTTCATATTTGACAAAAAAGCTAAAGTGAGTTCTTTTTATATTTTCCTTTTGGCATATCCATTCTCATATCAGGGCTGTAACAGAACTCAACAATGCTCATAACACAAATAAACAAACAAAAACAAATAAAACCAGTAGTCCACAAATAAACAACACATGCTTGGTTTTGCCACAATATTAAAAATCTGTACCAGTTCATTTCAGATTCCTCTTGGAATTCTTCCTCGTCTTTCTGTCTTGGAGGTTGAAAAACTCCAGTAGGTAGAAGAAACTTTGTAAACTATAGATACAGTATGTCCACAGTAGTGTCAGAGCTTTTCTGTCTCTGTCGGTCTCCAGTAAAATAATAGTCCACATGTTTTTCAAAGTAGCCATAAAAAGTAACAAAGAAAGTGTGGGATTAAAATGCATTTTACAAACATTTGGCAGCGTTTCCAGCTTTCATCCACTGTGTATGTACATATATAACATAATATATACACTTCAATTTATTTAGCGTTTGTCTATTATTTAGTAATATGTAAAACAGCGTTTCAGCTTTAATCCTCACAACATAAGAACAGGAGCAGGGTATACTGATTGTTTATTTATTGTATTAGTATTAGTATTAGTATTGTATTAGTATTATTATTGCTCTCACTCTCACTCTCTCTCTCTCTCTCTCTCTCTCTCAACCCAACCAGTCGAGGCAGATGACCGCCCACCCAGAGCCTGGTTCTGCTCAGGGTTTATGTCTATCAAAAGGGAGTTTTTCCTTGCCACTGTCACCTAGTTTCCTGAGATAATTTCTGTTACGTTTTGGCGCTATAGCATAGAGCTGAATTTCATTGAATGAAATTACTGTATATGTGTGTGCAGGTGTAGGTGTGGATGTGAGGTTGGTGAGAAAGGGGGACCTGTAGGAATTAGAAGATGGATATTGAATTTGTTGGTATGCTAATATATTGTATATTATTGATGCTTTCAAGGTATTTTTGGAAAGAAAGAATTGACATATCAGTTCAGATTTACAGATTCTCAGTGCTTAAGGCAAAGGCAGAAGGACAAAAAGACCATATGGAGGTACGCATGTTGCAGGTGTGGCAAGAGAGGAACAAGCCCATGGTTTGGCTCAGAACAAAAACTGTGTTGTGTAAGGGAACCCAAACACGGGCACAGTTACTGATACACTAAACACAACTAAAGCAAAAATCCACCCTCCGTACAGAGGTGTTGCAATCTACTCTGCTGATGTACCAACGTTCCTGCAGCCTCGTCTACTTCTCCTGCATTTCCTGATTTCCTACGGTACATGTCCTTGAGTGTTTTCGACATGCCCCCTCAAAAGGAATGTCAACTGCAGTCACCTGTTCCTTACAGGTGGTAAGATCAACAGATACTACATTGCGAAAGATGAGCAGGGAATATCATCTGCGATTAAACACTGTAGCTGCACTGGAAATATTGCAACATTGTCTTCGTTTGTGACAGTAATCCGGGGGAATAAACAACACACACCACCAAACATCAGGCAGAAATCCGGAAGTGTCCAGTAGATGCTTTGGAGCAGATTTGTCCTTTGCCATTTTTTTGTTTTATTGCACCATGTGCCCACACAGTAAAGACGATGCAGCATTGTAGTCAAGGTCCAGATTTTTCCTAACTGACTGTTATCCTCATTTGAACCACATCCAAGACCAGAGCTGGCCAGGTCTTGTAGTTTCACATGTTATTTTCCAGCTGCTTGCTAAACAATCTGAGCCTTGTGGATCATGGAGGCGTGGGGACTAATTACAATGGGGCTTTGCCGGGGTTTGGGTCTGAGCGTGCCATTAGTGTGCTGATAGCGTGTACTGTGAGTAACGGACACCTGGGAGCTGTTGGTCTCACTGTCTTGGTCATCAGGATGCTCCTGACTGGCAGGACCACCCAAGCCTTCATCCACTTCATCCTCATCATCTGTTACTGGTGGGTAGATGCAGCTCATAGGAGGGTGCTGGTGATTCTTGGTGACACTTCCTGGCCGTGAGCCCCCATCGGTTGAGATAATGGCACTGCCGTTTAGCTGTCTTACAATCTCAGTGGACTGCGCCATTGGGAATGCTGATGGCGTGAGAGGAGGGTGGAAACGAGTCTCCTGCTGCAAAGACACAGAGCAGACACACTTCTTAATTGCATCATCATCGGTTAAGTATGCAGAGGTTAATAACCTGGGTGAGATGCATTCCACCATTTAGTGAAATCAGGCTTTGACTTGCCCAGAAATACACACTTACCAAAGACATATTGCTGTTTCTCACATATGTCTCTACTCTGAGTCGGTTCTCCTCATCTCTATCCAGAGGCCTGTCTCTCCCCCTGCGCGAGCTGTTGTGCAGAACTGGTCTGCCCAGGTAGTCAAGCGCTCCCCCTCCTCCTCGCCCCCCTGAGATAGTAGATCGACTGTCGCGGCAGTGAACCTGCTCCTGTCAGGGCAGTAAAAAGACCCTGATCAGTATTCACACATACACTGATTAGGTGCAAAAACTGCAATGTTTTCCTTCTTTTGTACTATCTCTAAATTTAAACTGAAGTGACATTAGTGATAGAGCAGTATTTATCTAAAGCAGGACAAGTGAACATTTTAATTAAAGCAATAGTTCAACATTTTGGGAAACATGCTTATTTGCTTTGTTGCTAAGAGTTAGATGGGAAGACTGATACCACTCTTTAATCTCTATCTTAAATATAACACATACATCAAGGCAGCTGTTAGCTTAGATTAGCATAAAGACTGGAAACAGGGGAAACTGTCCAAAGGTAACAAAACTCACATACTCGTCCCACTGGCAGATTTATTTAGTTATTTTAAGAAATACAAAATTTTAAATCGTACTATAACTGCTGTTGCTGGTGGGCTACAAAAAAGTGTATGTTATTATACAGTATATCAACATATATAAAAAATTCACTTTCCAATAACAAATGAAAAATTATTCATTAATTTACTTGGGCTTAAATGGAGCTTATCATTTCCTATCATTAATACAGAATTACATAGTTCTTTTGAAGAAACTTCAGATTAAATTATTAGGAAATAATGGACCAAAAGGGACAGATGTAACTTGTTAATTAGTGAACTGATGCCTTTGAACAGAGCCAGGCTAGCTGTTTCCCTGTTTCCAGTCTTTATGCTAAGCTAAGCTAACCATCCGCTGGCTCTAGCGTCATTTTTAAAGGGCAGACATGAGCGTGGTATCGATCTTCTCATCAAATTTTCAGCAAGAAAGTGAATAAGTGTATTTCACAAATGTCTAAACTATAGTTGAGAAGACTGATTCCACTCTTATGTTTGTTCATTGGTGAGTTTAAGAGATGCTGGTCGGTGGATTTTGTTGCTGTTGGACAGAGCCAGACTAGCTGTTATTAATATTACTATTCCTTTAAGTATGTTATATGAGTAAGTGTGTTTTAAGAAATTTAAAAAGCCATGTTACTATCTTTCTATATGGTCCCTAAAAGATCCCAATAAAAAGGAGCATAAAAGTAGCTCAAAGGTCTTCAAGAATATAATGTGTTATTAATATTTTCAATATCTGAGATTCACTACATTCAGATTTGAAATGTTGAAGCTCAGAACTTAGCCGTCTAGCATCTGGACAGTAATGCCTCAGTCCCGGGCCCTGGCCCTGCATGCAGAGATAGATAGATATATAGACTGACCCCGAGGGACGAGAGGCTGGTCCTCAGGGTTCCCTCCACCCTCAGGGGGATGTTTTCCTCCGTCTGCAATGAAAAAAAACAGAGGGCAAGATTAGATGTGGGACTGAAGATAAGGACCCACTCAAACTAAACCCTAAAACAAACGCCTGTGCATCAAACATCAGGGCCTTTCAACACTTACAAACTGGCTCGCTTGTTTCTTTGGAATAACAAACTATACAGGTGAAGCAAAGACTGACGACAGATAGATATTATCATGGTTATAGAACATAATATTGGGTATTCATCGTTGTGAAATTTCTAAATATAAACCCTTAAATAAATTATTGTGCAAAACATATAAACACAACACAAGACGATTCTGCAGTAGGACAGTATGTTCAGTGTGAAAAGAATAAGAATCAGTAATAGTACCGCTCCTCTGGTATCTGTGCTGATAGAGTTCATTCTCCTGAAAGATGCTTGCCTGGAGAGAGTGTTGATTTCCTCCCTATAAGACAGAGAGGGAAAAAAAAAGGAGAAAAATGACTGAGAATTCTGCATATTTTCTGAGCATTTTAACTTTTAATATACTTAAATCTGCAAACTTTCTATGTTTTCTTCAGTTTTCATGCGTATTTTTAAAATGTAGGTTTCTTGCCTCTTGTGTTACATCGTGCACACACGCATTCATCAACTGAATTTTACACTTTATGTTCCTTTAATTCTATTTCTACTAGACAATCCACTGTTTTCCTTACTAGCTCAGTCATCCCTGTGGACATTCATCTCATCTTATCTCATCTTAATTAAACATCGTGTTATCTCGCCGTACTTCCTCTCCGTCAGCTCCCTCTCCAGTTTCTTGTTCTTGCGTTTGTGGTGGCAAGTGACGGCGATGATGATGATGAGCATCAAGATCAGCAGCCCGCCGGCAAGCCCCCCCACGATGATCATCAGCAAATTTTCAAAAATTGTATCGTCCTGACGAGATTCTGTAAAATAGAGAGTCCATAGGCAAGCAGGATCAGATGGATGTATACATTTATTCTCACAGTATATATTATTATGGCAAGTCTGCTCTCATCTACCTGCCACACCAATCTCCACCTCTGCTTTCCCTTCTCCCACTTCATTCTTCGCCACACACTGGTAGGTCCCTCTATCTGACAAGTTTAGGGGTCGCCCGAAAGCTAGTGTTCCATTAGAGTAGAGGATCACACCATCAGGCAACTCTCCACCCATTCTACAAACAGAACAAAACAAAAGTTACATTACAGTAGATTTAATTGACAACATGGACCTCTTGATGTGTAATCTGGGTTAAGTGTAAATCTGAGATGCTCCTTTTTATAAATGTTGTCAGCATCTTAAAATGTGGAGTTTTTGCACTATATATGCAACAGTAACTTAAACACTTAGGGGCTGTACAAAAACTGAGTGGGGCTGAACATTATATGTCACTAGTTTAAGAAGCAAGACCCTCCCCAGCATTATTCCTATTTTGTTTGGATCCTTTCTTGACTCAAAGAAGAATTGCAATCTCAGCGTACCCCCCTCCCCAATATTTCCCATACAATACAACACTATTGATTGATACAATACATTTTGCTATTATCGACTATTTCATTTAAAGCACAATATGTTAATAGAATAATAATTTTCACATAGCCACCTGATTGCAAACTGTTTATTGTTTAATTTAACTTTCATCAGAAGTGGAATGTAACTAAGTAGATTTATTCAAGTACCTTACTTAAGTACCAATTTGAGGAACTTGTACTTTAATTGAGAATTTTCATTTCAGGCTACTTAAACTCCACTACTAATCAGAGTAAAATAACTTTAGTTACTACTTACTTTACAAATGAAGGCAAGAAGAGCTGGAATTATTTGTTGATTCATTGATTAGTCGATTGAATGAAAATTATTTAGGAACTATTTTGATAATTTATGTAATTTTTCATTCAAAAATGGCAAAACATTTCATGGTTCCAGCTTTTGAAATATGAGGATAATAATTTTGAGGTTTGGACTAGTGGTTGGGAAAAGCAAAACATTACCCAGAGCCCAAAGTTGTCACTGGGTAATTGTGACAGGCATTTCTCATTATTTTTACATAGTAGTTTTATAATAGTTATAATAGTTATAATAGTTTTTACAAACCAAACAATCAGCTAATTAAAAAAACAATCAGCAGATTAATCAATAATGAAAATAATCATTAGTTGCAGTCCCATACAAAATAGTCCAACTACAGCAGTGCAATGCTGCTTATACATTGATGCCTGAGTACAGTAGTAATAATCTAATAATATATCTATATGTCACAGGCATTTTTGATGATTATTCTTAAGTACGCTTTTAAATGCAAGACCTTTACTTGCGATACTGTCACTTCTGAAACTCAGAATACTTTTTCCACCACTGACTTCAGTGTAGTTCTGCTTTCTGTTTCTATCTTAATTTAGAAAACCCTTCATTCAGCAAAAAGAAAAAACACCCTTCTTGTCTAAACTTCTCTCTTCCCGCTGCTAAAGATTTGCACACAGTCCCTTATGAAGGCGAAGCTTCAGTGGGTGGTGCAGTTGTCTTTGTTCAGCCGTGCTGCGTATTATCGCTCAGGCTGACCACCAACGTCTGCGTTTTATTTCAAACTAACTAGAAAGATAAAACACATCACCATTTGCATGCTAATAAAACATTTTTAAACCTTTCCTTCACTTTTTGGAGGATAGTTAGTTTTGTGTTACAGAGGATTCACCAGTGAAAGAGAGAGTAGCAACATCTGCATTCATTTCTTTTAAAATGTCTCTTTTTCCACTTCTGTGTTACAGCAGTGTTTCAATTCGAACCACCATATATTTCCTGGCAGAGTGACTCATTGAAAATGTTTTAGAAACTTCGATGAGCAACACCGTGCAGGGTGTTCCCTCAGTGTTGTTGTTTTCAGCGCATTTGTTTTAATCCGTTCGAACAGACCTGACCTTAATGTTTGTCTAATGCTGTGAACACTCTCAACCAGCATTGCCCCAGAAATACAGGGTGTATTTCTATTGTTATGAGAACATATGCACTGGAATAAACCTGAGATTCTATTCACAGAGGCTACACTAACCACCATATTTTGAACAGTACAGAGTTGCTTTTTTTTTAGCTCGAAAGAGGAACTCTGTTTTACATATGCAGTAGACAGACTTCCATAACATCTCCCATATATCCACACATACTGCATCTTATTCTTCCTCTCGCTGCCTTCCTGCTGCCACTAGTCCTTTCCCTTTTTCTCCTCACCCCCCTCTTCCTCCCTCTTTCGTGTGAAACGGCCTCATCTGTCTGCTCTCTCACAAGCCGCAACATGACACTGTGACACCAGCTCTTACTTCACCCACCGCCGTTTATTGACAAAGCCAACAGGTTTACCCGCTGCTGCAGCCATCGCACATTACTGAGTGTGTGTGTGTGTGTGTTCATGCATGTGAAATACGTGCATGAGTAAGGAGAGGTTGATTGTAACTAGAGATTTTGAATGCTGACATGGTCCTGTGAGTGTGTGTGTGTGTGTGTGTATGTGCATGTGTGTGTGTGTATGCATGCTCATTCATGAGTGCGTATGCTTGTGTGCAAGCCTTGTGTCTGGTAAGGCTTACTCACAAAAACTGAATTCCCAAGGTGTGTTCTTATGACTAACAGCAAGTAATATGTACATCATCATCTAGCTAAAACAGCTCAAATCAGAAACCTCATCATGCATTTTATGTAATTAATTTTCTTTACATTTTAGAAGTACCTATATTCCACCTGCGGGTAAGGAATTTCTCCCTTGGGGCCTAACTGTCACTTCTCCTAATTCGACTGCTCACATTTCTCTAACCAAACTCCACACCACACCCTGAGACTATGGTAAAAGGAAGGGCGTAAAGATGACACCGGGGGACTCAAGCAGAAGAAGTCAGGCATCTGGCCCCAGCCTGTAAAGCTGGGCAGCAATGTGTCGCGTCTTAAATGACACACGCAACATTTCAATCTGTCAGTTTCCACTGAGGCAGCAAAGAAGGTGACAATGCCAGGGCTTGTTTGGTTAAGTTATGTGGAAAGGGTGGGTCTCCACCCTTTCCACACTTAAACTACTAAGTGTATAAGGGACCAGGCTACATTAAAAAGTAACTAATACTGATTAGTTTATTCAAATAATCTATACGTTGCAGTACTGTAGGACCTAGTGACTCAACATAACTTTGGATGATCCTCAGATAATAAAGGTGCCCTTTGGAGTTTCAAGAATTCCTCACTGAAATTCATTGTGTCTAACAAACGTATTGAGTACATTTTCTTCCTCATTAAACATTGGTAAAGCCGATTTTTTTGAATACTTTATATTGTGCATTGTTTACATCCATGTTTCCTTTCAAGCAGCAGCCTTCTTCACTGCCATTTCTGGGCGCATCGCTCCATTTCTTGCACATTACCGCTGCCAACTGTCAGCCGGTGGAATACTGTTAACAGATGGCAGGAAACCATAACCAGAACTGGTATCATGTCACCATTGTGCGTGCATGATACAAACCAAACAGAGACCCAGTAATAAAAACATTACTCCATAGCACTACTAGTGGTCAAAAATCCCAAAGGGTACCTTTAAATTCAAATATACAGTATTTAAGGATTTAGCTTTCCGTTATATAGATTTTCTCAATTGCAAATATGTTCCAGGGTTAGTTCTTCCTTTTCCATTTAATCTAATCAGCCAATTGCACACAGGTTTTAGTAAGACTACTACATTTGTGCCTGTGGTGATTTAGAAATGATGTATGGTAGGGGATTAAAGTGCATGCTGGTAGTCTTCATCATGGTTAGAATCATTTAAGTTTCAAAGTTGTGATCTGAAATACAATGCAAATGATTCATTATGTAACGTTAGAGAGAAACCCAAATGCAATGCTGGGAAGTATGCTAGCAAGCTAACAATATTTCTTCTGTACTTAATTGAATCAGTCATTTGGACATTGACTTAATTTTGCATTTGAGGTCACAAGGCCTCAAGGTCTGTCTGTGTCTCTCTCTCTGTCTGTCTGTCTGTCTGTGTGTGCCTCTCTCTCTGTCTGTCTGTCTTTCCCTCTCTCTCTGTGTGTGGAGTCTGGATCTTTGGGATCTGGTTCTGCGCAGTCTGGATGCACACGGGTCTCGTCGAGTGGATGCAGACCGCCTGCCGTTGCTACTGTTATTATTAGTGTAGCTGTTTTTGTGCTGCTAATACTGTTGGTTGATTATTTTATCTTTAGTAACTTTGTAGCTGCCATTGCTTTGCATCTTCTGTATGTGGAATTGTACTGTGCTACTGTGTGTTCTCTTTCATCCTGCTCTCACTACACCCCCCCCATATCTTTTTTCTCTCTCTACCCAACCGGTCGAGGCAGATGACACCCACCCATGGCCTGGTTCTGCTTGAGGTTTCTGCCTGTTAAAAAGCAGTTTTTCCTTGCCACTGTCGCCTAGCGCTTGCTCATGGTGGAATTGTTGGGTCTGTACATATAGAGTTGGTTTGGACTTGCTCTATATTAACAAGTGCTATGAGATAACTCCGTTATGATATAGCGCTATATAAATAAAATTGAATTGAACTTCAGCAGCTAATTACCCGCTATACACTTAAGCGTACACACGTTTTACTTAAACACTCATAGCTCACATAGTGACTCTCCGCTAATCGCACAGCTTGATACACCATTAATGTCTGGGTGCTGTAGTACATAACATTATTGATTGCCAGTAGTATTCTACTCAAAACAGCATGTGACTCGTGTCGCACTGACAGCGCAGTTACAGTTAGTGGCACAACAACTAACCGCATATGTGGCACCTATCAGTGCAACATGAGTCACAGGCCGCTGTAAGTAGAATCCTACTGACAATTAATGTTATATACCACAGCACCCAGACCTTCACTCACTATTTGAAAAACAATTGAGCGCTACATAGCTAACATTAAAATAACAAGAAAAAATGCTGCTTAATGTGGGCAGATCCTGGATGTATTAGGGAGAAGGGGCAGACAGAGGCAGTTACCACTTTGGTTTTGGATAACATTAGAAAGCTAATAGTGCTCTCAAAGAGCTTGAGCTGACATAGTTGATTCATTACATCCTTGCCAGTGCACAAAGTATGGTAAAATAAAACAATATCACAAAATTATGCTCAGTAATAGCACCATTAAAGTAAAAAACAAACTTGAGGTCCTTGACTTTGGCGGACCATGTTGTATATAATATATAATATATTATATATAATATTGAGTATTATAGTAAAAGACAAAGTACAGCCGCTGGTATAAATATTTACTGTACATATAATAAAGTCTTGAACCCAGTCTTGAACAGAGTTAAAGAGTATCCCGCCCGTGCGGGATACTGTAAGATGTAAAGCGAATGATCATTAGGGCCCGAGCAAGGAATCCTGCAAGGACCCTATTGTTTTTGATAGGATTATTAGGGCCCGAGCAGGGAATCCTGCAAGGACCCTATTGTTTTTGCTCGGATTATTATTATTCTTATTCTTATTCTTATTCTTATTATTATTAGGGCCCGAGCAAGTCACTGCAAGGACCCTATTGTATTTCGTAGGATTATTATTAGGGCCCGAGCAGGAACTGCAAGGACCCTATTGTTTTTGCTCGGATTATTATTAGGGCCCGAGCAGGGAATCCTGCAAGGACCCTATTGTTTTTGCTCGGATTATTAT